>JASAND010028980.1:0-22789 GCA_030248195.1 Trissonchulus latispiculum | reverse complement strand
CATTGCCCATGTATGGATCCAATGTTTTCATGAAACCCGGATTTAAAAAAAATAGGGTTAAATTGGGGGTTAAAATGGAGAATCAAAACCCGACTCGACTGAAACCCGGGTTTTATACTATGTAATTTATGGGTTTCGCTTGTGAGACCCTCTCCAAATTCCTTAAATCTAGACAAAACAGCACAACCATTTTCGAGGTTAATTTTGGGTTAACTGTAGAGCAGCCAATATAGATTTCAGGGCTATCTCGGGTTTGATAAAATAGGTTTCTGTAACCCAATCCCAAAAATTGATTTATAACACTGGGTTTACCCTAGGGTTAACCCAGCCCCATAATTTAAAGGTTAACCCTAAAACTACGAAACCCGGGTTTCGAAAAGCCCAAGTTTGATAACATCGGCTTCTGAAGCTATTTTGTTGTCCCGACCGACATCACTCCACCACCAACTCCTTTAGTCGTAGTTAAGTAACGGATTCTTGAAACGAAGGGAGTTACTATTCAGATGTGTATTGTTCAGACAGTTGGTCTGTGCCTGCATCCTGCAAGACGGGTTCAAAACCAGTGATTCAACCTGATTTAAGCTTTTGAATATTACCGGTCCCTCAAATAGTTTTATAGAAACGCTGCCTATAAGTGCTTAACGGAGCTTTACTGCAATTCCATATCTCCGAGATTTGTATTTATATTATGCATGTGGTGTGTCACATTGCACTTGACAGCATGCACGAAATAGCATGCGAATCATGCGTCAAGGTTTGCCAACATAAGCAAAAAGACGATACGGGATAGTTACACCAAACGCTTGCCCATTAGGTTCAACTTCTTGATCTGACTTCTGATTGACGCTATTTAATTTCTGTAAACTGTCACATTTTTTAAGCTTTTGAAGATCAGTCATGCAACATACTATTCGTGCTAACAATATGTTATGATGCAAAATAAATGGTTTTATTCATTCATGTAGTATATGCTTTCATAGATTACGGTAAGCCAACTCTATTTATTGTTTCTTGGTAATCTGACACACAGTTGCTGCCGCGAGAAAACGAGCAGTAGGTTGTGTTGGAAGTTCGCTCCAAACACCTGTCTCCACGTCGTATACCAGTGGACTTCATTTGCGGTCCAGTCACCGAATGTCCACTCCAAAACATATATTTTTCCATCAACACCTACCAGCGCATGTCCCGCACGAGGTTGAGGAAGCGACTGTATAGATATCCACTTCTTGCTTTTGAATTATAGACTTCAGCATCCGATACAGGACGACCATTCCTCACACCGCCAACTGAGTAAACCAGCCCATTTAATGTGACTATTCTTGGAGCTCTATCGCTAAGCTTTGTCATTGATGGAATCAACTCCCACTGGTCATTACTTATGCTGTATATCTCACATCTGGCTTCACTGTCTAAAACCATGATCATTGTAGCATATTGGAGCCTTGACGATGGGAAATTTTTCCATAATGTATTTTTATTTGCATTAGTTTCAAAGAAATACGAAACTTTTTCTTTGCAAAAGCTAACTGCCACTACATAAAGCAGTATGCTAACCTTAACAGAAAGTTGTAGAAGGTACAGGTTCTACATTTTAAGTTTAACAGCAAGCTGCTGGAATATATACGCAAAATCTTCCTAGTGTATCTACTAACGGCAATTTTATAGTTTGTGTGTTTCTCAGCAAGTTAGTTAGGTGGAAAACTTATTTACTTTCAAAGCACGAATTCCCCTTAATAGTTCCTTGTTTAAGCATTACCACAGGCAACAATGCCATCACGGATTAAGGCTAAGGGAAGAGCCTGAGGTCAGTTCAGAGTCAGCAAGAGTGGACCATGTATCATCGTTGACATTGTACACCAGCGTTCTTTCAATACCAATGACCTACACCAAACCATTTTTTGTAAATAGCTGATTGAACAAGAAATCTGTAGGGGTATTGGCTTAGTAATCCAAGTATTATTGGCGAAATCCTACACCTAAAATCAACAATTCTGCATAGAATTAATCACTGTTTATTGCTTACTTAAACGGATATAAAATTTGCCAAATTTCGAAATACTCTCTATTTGGAAGCAGATACTTGCCACTTGCCGCTAACAATAGATACGGTTACATTTGTGGGTCTGTATCCATGGTTCGGGTTATTTACAAAAAACGCGAATTTCCTAAACCCAGCGAAGTATTCAGAGTTGTACGCCAGAATCTGAAATCGGACAGAACCAACCAGGGATCCCTTGCTGTCGTCAGAAAGAACTGTCCAGAAACTGTGGCCAGTAAGAATTACAATTTTTCGTTTCGGTTTTCAATATTATTGTAATGATCCCATTTCTTAGCGTTTCAGAACAATGAAATTTGTTTGTTCACAAATATTACAAATTAAATATTTTTTTAAAAAAAACGTAAACTAAACTTTTGCTTGCACCGGATTACCCTTTATTGTTTGTTGCTTATAATAAAAAATGGACGATGGACTGCTCTGTTTTGTCCACCACTTTTTCAAGACCACTTTTCGCTTACAATGCACATGCTTACCTCTACTTTGAGCTAGAATGAATCTCCACCCATATGAGATCCAACTTAAACTTACTTTGAAGATTCAGAACATAGGAAAATTAGTTAAATCCTAGGGGGTGCACTTAATCGTGATCTCTTTTTTCGATTGTTCGACCATCTCCGATTTTGTTCATTTTAGCAGTTTTTGCAGTCTCATGGGTGGCACTTACATTGGCATGGCATTTACTCATTTACTCATACTCATGGTATTTACATGTGTTAAACATAGGAAAACGCTAGGTTAAAAAGATTTTGGCTGAAAAAACCCGCTGCATGAAAAACATAGCGCTACAACTTTGCACACAATGTTAGGAACATATTCTAGCGTGCAGCTAGCCACTCTGGTGCAATTCTGTTGAGTGGCGGATTTTTAGCGAATTTTTAAAGTCAGAATTTTTTAAAATCAGCCGTTTTTGGACCATGAAAAACAGGACGTACAGTAATGTTTTGTTCGTCCTGATTGATTGACTAAAGCTACAGAAATGACTAATAGGTAGCCGCAAACACGTCTTATGAATGATTATCAGCAGGTTTCTAAAATCTATTTCTATAGTAAACACAAAAAAGTTCAAGTTCAATCTTCACGTTTTGCTGAAAATAGCCATTTTTTATAGTATTTACATTCTTTTACTATTTTCTAACTCATGTGTTTGAAAAATCACCAAACTTGGCAGACCAATAGATCCGTACATGCCACATAAGATGACCACAACAAACGATTCGATCTTGAGAAGTTGGCTGTGGCAGCACCTCTGAACTTTACAGGTTGAAAATGTCATTTTTTGAATTTTTCCAAATACGGCCAGATTTGGTATCAGTCGATAGCTACTGGGACGAGGAGCAACCTTTCTCATAGAAATATTTGTCTAAATTAATGCTGTCTAGTTAAGGTGAGACAAAGTTATACTATGCAGTGCTCCAAAGTTAGGTCAGTTCAGCACACTAAAGCATGCATTGTAAACGCCTGGATAGCTAGCTAGCTAGCTTTGAGCCGCTTCCGCACTAAAACATTAACTTAGAACAGGCAACTATGTGCTGGACCGCGTTTGGTCTTCACCTGACCTTGAAGGTATCATCTCCGAAATTTTCAGGTTTTCCAACGTGAACACGAATAACTCGGTCACAGTTTCGCTTCGTACTCTAACATTTTGTCTGGATTTTGAGAGCGTATGAGGGCATATGCGACAATGGGTGGAGTCCGTGACTATCGATTTGTTTCCAAAGTGACCCCCCTTTAAGCACAAATGCACCCTGTGTGTGCGTAGGCTTCTCAGGAACAAGCACTTCGCAGTTGATCATAATAGCTAATGCTTAACAGGCTTTGGCTTCCACAAATACCTCAAAACTGTCTCTGTTGTCATCTGTCACTCCAAAAACATATAGTTTGTTGTCCCCGCAGGTCACTGCTGGCATATATCTTTCCTCGTTCATTGAAGGAAGCGGCTCCCACAAGTTGTCAGACAGTGACAAAGTTTCAACTGATTTCAAATTATTTCCACCGGCAAGAACAATAACAGTTTCAGCCTAAATCATAGGAACGTCATGTGAGCGTAATTGCCAAAGCTTCGGTTAATTCATTATCAGTAACAAATTCAGCCTCAGTCGTGTTATTTTGAGGATTTCTAATTAAGTTTCTGACGTAAAAGCATTGTGGTCAGTTTTATGTTTGATTTTATTCAGATTTTAGGTTTCAGTGTCGGATACTAGATTCAAAATTTAGCTCTAGTTTCGTAGGCCTCACCCAAATCTATAATTTCAGTTCCAAGTTTACGACCAAACTAAATTCTGGTATTTTCGACTACGTTGATCGAGCGGTCTTGCGTATTAGTTTCATCAACTATTGCTGGTCATATAGCTTCAGTAAAATTTCAATATATGCCAGTGAACAGAGTTTATTTCCATGACAGAAACATTTGTTGAGCTTAAAAGCGAGAACGAATGACCTTCAGTGCTACGTTAAAGTCATTCTGACTGCGTGTAGTGATTATTGAGAACTCTTGTCTGCAAAACGATTCACAGTATTGGAGGTAGCTACTCTGGGTCATTTTAAAATATACAATAAGCTTGACCATAACACATTGCTATTGCTAACATTGCAACACAAGATACTATTTGATTATTTTGAGCAATTTTTAATTCGTAAAATTTTCTTCATTTCTCAGTCCAACATACTGTCAACTACGATGCAGCATTTAACGCAAAATACTGCTTAAACTGCATCAAACTCACAACCTCACCTGTGCAGAGCATGCAAGGCTAAGGATAGAACGAAAGCGCCAAAAGCCGGAATCCAACCGAGGCATTGTTCAACTTGAAATGAAATGTTAGTTAAATTTCTTAGTTATATAGGATAGGTTGACTAGTGCTGATATCGATATCTTTCTTGGTCCAGGAAGGCACAGATTTAACTAATTAGCAATCGTAATTCATCCCTAAACCCTTTCGAATTAATAATTGTCTGCTTATTTTCTCTAAATGTGGTAGCATAGATGTCCCCTTCCCCCGAGTCTTCAACACATGAAGTGTTAATAGTATTGTACCCTTGCACCGAAACTTGTCGTATTAAATTATCAGCTACTGGAATTTTAAACTTAAGATGGATCATTTTCAAGTCGTGTTTCAAACAAAAATAATAGTTCTTTGTTGTTTTCGTCGTCAAATATAAATATGAGAAATTACTGTAATTCCAAGTATAGTAATTTTTGGTACCGTCTTAACATACACGTGTTTTGAGGAAAAATAGTTGCCTTCATTTTTACAAACCATCTGTTATTAGAGGCTGTATTTGCTAACTCTGAAACAAACTTGGAAATAGCAAATACCTGCGGGCCTTGTTCACGTCTTGTGTTTCCATTTATTGTATAGCATCCAGCTTAAGAGTTTAATGAAAGTTCTGGAAAGTGAGGCCCTATTTGAACCTCACATTTAGCTGCTGTATAGGTTTTTTCATTTTTTAACTTTTCATTGATCAAATATATCATTGTTATTGGCTTGCGGAAATAATAAATGGCCAGGTAATGTTCAAGTCGTGTTTAAATTTAAAGTTGTTTTTAGTTCAACACCTGTTAAATTGCACTTTGGCAAGTTGCTAATATTTAAACTTAGACTCACGTTTAGGAAACCACGAGTTTAAGCAAGAGTACATAGTAGATGGGAGCGTGATAACTGGCCGACGTTATGTTATCAACTTCAGGCACATGGTCTGCACGCTTACGACAGGCCCCTTCACAAACCTATACCTTACCCCCCATGAATGAATTCGTACCCAGTACACTGTTCTGTACTCTGACTTGCTGAATGTTTACGTGTTAAAGCCTGCGTGCGTCGAATTTGGTCTGTTTTAGAATTAGAATGCAAGAATGGCGGAGGAATTCTTTAAAGTGAACATACACATTTGTGGTGCGACAGCCGTTTGCGAACAGAGCATGTACCTGATGAAGATAACAGAGAACTTTCCTGCTGTCGCACGCTTATATTATGTATTCTTGGCTTAAGGGTTAATAAAAAAACAGGTGCAACACGACAGGTGCTAGCCGGCTTTTGACTAGCTAACTACGACGTCATAATTCTAAGAATTCCTGAGGTATTTGTCTAAAAGCAACCTTGCGTTTAGCTAGCACGCTGTACGCTGACGCTATCAGCTGCTCTCACTGCTAAATATAAATTCAGATTACGTTTCGATGATAGTGATATTTCGATGATATTTCGATGTGCCTGGATGAAAACACTCTAAATGTAATTTTATAGTTGATAGTTTAATGCTTACAATCAGAACATATTGGTGTAATAGTTGGCAATATCATAAATTATGATGCATAACTCTAGATTCGTTCTCGTACGTGAGAACATCGTAACGGCCCATATCGAACTACAGTTTTTCTCATGTAGTATCATTCTATTTATTGAAGTGTACGTGTTAAGTTGCTGCCTCTTACCAACAGATTATTGGCCCAGACATGCTGGGCGTTCCTTGCGTCCTTTTCTTAGCCCCGTTTTTTGGAAGCCACGATTCCGGAATGATTGATGGCTGCAGCATCAAGCATGCCAATGGGATGTTTGTAAACATGGCACAGATGTTGCAACAACAAAAAGACGTTTGTGTCATTGGGATTAGGGATTCCCAATTCGGGGTAGAATCGCATAGATTTCCGTTCCGGGTAGAATCCCGTGGGTTCCCGATCTGGGGTAGAATCACATGGATTTCCGGGTGACGACTTAGTTCTTGGAAAGAGTATGAGGCAAACAACTACGCTGACAGTAAAGAAGAAGTAAAGAAACTACTACGTGCATTAAAAGCAAAGGATGTCTCAAGGAGCAAGCTTGCCATTTCGAAATAACTCTGGTTGTCTTTAAGAAGGACAGGACGACCATTTCTGGCGAAATCAAGTGTCCATAAAAGTGTCACTCTTATCTAAATTGGCTACTCAAAGGAAATGGGAATGCAGTGGGAGTAGGTTCCCTGGTTGCGCCAACTGAAAAGAGCTGGGAAAAAGTAGTCTGTAAAGATTAATGTTTCCTTGTGCTACTTTTAATTATGATATTGCCACCTAAGTGGGAGTATTGGTGTAATAGTTGGCAATAGCATAAGTTATGATCATAACTCTAGATTCGTTCTCGTACGTGAGACCATCGTAACGACCCATATCGAACTACTGTTTTTCTCGTGTAGATTCATTCGACTTATTAAAGTGTACGTGTTAAGTTGCTGCCTCTTACCAACAGAACAAATACAAGAGGCTAGTTATCTTTTCCGACAGCTGTATAGTATACGGCTTATACAAATAAATTAAGTTTAAGCATGTGTCCGAGCAGACAGCGAAAATTTATTCAAATTGCCACAATTATGGCTGCGGCCGATGGGTAAATTATATATATGCTCGAAACTAATATCTCGCAAATGCGTACTCATTTACAATGGCTTTATTGTATTATCATTCTGTATACATGCACATTACTGTATTGTATTTTGCCTCCTACATATGTCAAATCTAGAGCTTTCAGAAAATTACATAAATCAGAACACTTTCTGCAGAAATGAAGCCGTGGGAATTTTTCTTTGTTGATATACACTCCTGCGTTGAGAAATATGCCGAACGGTGCTGATGTCGGCATCAAAGAAAAGCTTTGTTTAAACTTGAAATATATGAAAATGTACCCCTTTATATTTCGAAAGGTAACCTCAATTTCGTGATTTTCAATCTGTGTCATATACGTTGTCATAATCCTCATTATGTCGGCGTAGGAGAAGCTTGTATTTGAAATGTGATTCAATGGCGACATGTGCTTCGATATTTCAGAATTTTTAGCTTTAAGTAGCTCGTAACTTGGCTAAAGATGACCGGCATACTGTTATCTGTTCTTCTGCAGCCACATTGCAATAATGAATTGATATAGCTTACAGACCACGTTCAATGAGCCATACTTCTATATAAATTCAAAGAAAATGTTGTTGTTGATGGAGCATTAGTTGTTCCGGTAAATTAAAATTTTGCTTTGCGTTCTTTGCAATTCTACTTGAAACCAATCGTTTTAATTCCACACTTCTCAGTCTGAATGTTTCTACTACTGTAATCTTCTTGCAACTTAGCAGGTGCCCTTATGATGTGCCCTGCCGATATGCTAAGATAACGATATTATTATTTTATAGCTGAATCAAATAAAATAAACTTGACCCTGCATTTGATATGAACCACACTGAATTCAAATAACTAATTCGAACATAATTTACGGGGGGACAAAATACAGCAGTTTTTTGTTCTCCATTTCGTTGAAAAATCCTATTGAAAATGGTTATATGATACGAGAATCTGAAATCAATTTTTCGATTCTGTGGAATGCAAATTTGGTCAAAGAATTTCAAATACCTATTGCGCCACCCAGAATATTCGTGTATACAAATTGTCTGTGTTTTCCTAATGGGACAAAGATTCTCCGGTTTTCTATCGAATCGAAGTAATTTGAAATTGCCGGATATCTAAAAGTTGAGCAATGTGATGAAAGCAGCCAAAGAATGTTCTATCCTTAAAATGTCTGAATGATCGGGTGTATTACAGCTCTTTTTTCCTCAAAGAAATTAAATTTCAAAAAAGATGTGTCAAAATATGAGGAAAGACCACTTACAATTTTTGTTTTTCCAAAGAATTCAGGCTAATCCAAGTGGCCAATACAGAGAGTTAGTTGAAGCCAACTCAACGTTCAAAGCATTTTCAAATATGTAGCTAAAAAAATAATTAACTGAAATTAAGCATTGAAATTCTAAGGAGCTTCGAGTATGCAACAACTCAACAAGTACAGGAAATTCCGTCCAAACTCCAAATCAAAATCTGATTAATAGCATCCAACACAGAATAATTGGAGAAACTATTTTAGGTCTATAAAATGGCTGCCGATGCTTCAAATGAATCACTTTGGTTCAACTACACCCAAAATGCCGTGGAAACGATGCGCAGCAAGCTTCAGTTTAACTTTGCCGCTGGCCTGGCTGCTTGTTCGAGTAACATAGTCTTAGTTGTCCTAATTGCCCTGCGACCAAGTTTACGGAAAACCTATCTGCTGCAGCTAACATTGGCCACGGGTGATTTTGGATTGGGTCTGGCTAACATCCTTAGTGCAGTCTTTCGTTACAGGATAGAAGCAGGGCTGTATCCTGGAATATCGGTTGGTGCATGTGTTGCGATGCCGTTTACATGGTTATTTAGCTTTGCCCGAATGCTGCAGGGAATTTCAACATTACTGATGTCCCTGCAGCGGTACGTTGCAATCAAATTTGCATCTTGGTATATGACTGGTTGGAATTTCCGGTTTACAGTAAAAGTAGTCGCGGCAACCTTCGTCATAAGTGGGCTATACTCAGTAAGTATGGGACTGCTGGCTCTTGGTAGGCTTGACGTCATCATTGAACCACTCTGCATAACAGCCCCTGCATGGGGTCCTCAGTATTCCCTCTTACATTACGCTTCAGTGGCTCTGTACGGATTGCTTAGCATACTGATAAATGTGATAACAGTTTGGGAATTCTTAAGATTCAAAAAGGTCACCACTAATGACAGTAGTTTCAGCTTTAAACAAGAACTACGTCGATTTGCTAGCGTACTAGCAGTTAGCATCACTACTGCTGGTACAGTGGCTGCACCTACCACACTTATTGTTCTGGATAACACTAATCCATCACTGCTAATTAAGCAATACTACACTATGATAGCTCCGATGATGAACTTGTGGGGTGTCAACTCTAGCATCAACTTTGCTATCTATTTTATCTTCTTAAAGGACTTTCGTGACGAAATCCTGGGTTTACTGGGAAGAAAAAACAAGACTACCGTGCATTCTATGCTACAGCCAAAATCATCAAAGCGTACTGACTTGGTGTCTAACTAATTTTGGTAATATACTACAGCTGCTGACTTAACATACGTTTTGCTATACATCTGCAACGTCAGTAGTTTGAAATCAGATGAATAAACTAGACTCACTCACTGGACTCCGGAGCTAACTGAGTGACAGCGCACTTTAATTACACTCGCACTTGCACCAGCACGAGTTCGATTTCAGTTCTGGACACTTTCATAAATCTTGCAGTCCTGCTTTCAACCTTCCACATTTTGTATTTTCTATTTGACCAAACTGACCTACTAATATCTGCGGATTCCTTTTAAATCTATTCATGTTCTGGATTAGTTCTGGATTGTTATTATTATTATTATTATTATATAAGTATTATTATTATTATTATTCCGTCAGTGATTAGTGAGATTGCCAAACTCCAACATTATACGAGTTCAGCTGATGGTCGTTATTGGGGAACTATTTGAAGTCCGTTAAATAGTATCAGCTACTCTGTTTAATGCCATATCTTTAGAAGATAACATCTCAGTAAATCAGTTGTAATTTCGAAGCAATGATGCGTTTTCGACAAATTTGCCCTATCGGTTGGTTTAAGAGGGGATCACACTTTCGACCATCTCCGATTTTGCCCATTTTCCCGTAGTTTGTAGACCCAATAGGTCCTCAAAGCAGGACAAGTGCGTTTTGTGCAATATTGCTTCTATGGTTCTCTACAGCTCTTCAAAGGTAACCTTGACCTGTGTTAAACATAGGAAAATGAATAAGTTAGGTTTAGGAGTTTGAGAAAAACATTTCGCTGTATGAAAGATACAGCGCTTCAATTTTGAACACATGTTAAGGACATATTGGAGAGTGCAGCTATCTAGTTTTGTGCAAATTCCGTTGAGTGACGGATTTTCTGTGAATTTTTAAAGTAAGAATGTTGGACAATGAAAAACAGGACGTACAGTTCTCTTTTCCTTTTCCTGAACGATTGGCAAATGTTACAGGAATGGCCTATAAATAGCTGCACTCTAGCATACAAACACGTTTTATGAAGGCAATCGAAAGTTGCTATCAACTATAGTAAGCTCCAAAGACATGCCACAAATACAGCAAATTTTGGTAAAATGGCATTTTTCATAATTTTTACATTTTTGATAATTTCTCACACATGTTGTAAAAGGTCGCCAAACTTGGCAGATTAATATACCCATGTCTGTCACAAAGTGTGGAAAAAACAAATGCGTCAATATTCAGCATGACTGCTGTGGCGGCACCTTTGATCTTTATAGGTGAAAAATGCCAATTATTAAATTTTCCCAAATATAGACCAATTGGGTATTTATTGATAGCCAATAGAACGAGGAGCAACGTTTCCCATAGAACTATGGGTCTAAAATGCTGTCTGTGCAAGACTAAAAGAGTTAAAGTTATACTGGACAGACCTCCAAAGTTAGGCCAGTTCTTCACCCAAGCATGCATTGTGAACGCTTGGACAGCTAACCTTGAGCGTCAACTGCACTTACATATTACCTTAAAAAAGGCTTTAAATTGGTCAATCCTTTTCTCGGCCTCGTTCGGTCTCTACTTGCCTTGCAGGGCTCATCACTGGACTTTTCAAATTTTCCGACTTTGAACCTGAATAACTCTGTCACAGTTTGATTTCAAAAACTAATATATATTTTGTCTTGTTTTTGAGAACATATGGGACATAATATGAGTGAAAATGAGCAAAATCCGTGAATATTGGTTTTTTGACCAAAGTGACCCACCCCATAAGTAGAATTGTTCCCGTTTCTTGTGTTCAGCCTCATATTTTGTTTCTTAGTCGTTTTAATTAGTAGCATTAATACTCGTTGCCTTTTTAGTTAGTTAGAGTTTTGTTTTTCGTTAAAAGCCATTAGAAACTTTCTTATTTTTGGCACAGCTGTTGATGACGTAATTGCAGATGCCAAGTTGTAGGTGTCACAGTGGATTGGTGAATCAGTACAGACGTTCTTGCTCATGGCAGAAAGCAACACAGTTACTGAAGCCATTCTGGAGCTCTAAGTGATAGTTTGACTCTTATTGTACAGCAATATTGTTGCACAGTATTATTTGTGTAAAGTATTATTGTTGTGCAGTATTCTCAGTGTATGGTATTCTTCTTGTTGTACAGTTTAGTATGTACTACTGTTGTACTCAGTGTTGTTATTGTGCAGTATCTTTAATGTGCAGTACTTGAATTATTTAGAGACTGTGCGAGCACTAAGATTTTGCGTACGTGATGTCCAGCTAGGAAATTATCAGGTGCCGAAGAAGCCGAATTTCAGACACAGCCCGGTCCCCCAGGCTCGGATTTTGGTCTAAATGGCACTATGATTTTCAGTTTATAGCAAATGCATCAGGAACAATGCGATGCTGCGCTTTAGAAAATGACGCAATTTCTGTTTTCCTATATTAATTTTGAACCCGGAGGTCAGTAAAACCAAAAATTAAAAAGAGCCAAGTCGGAGCGGAGAGCGGAGGGACGCAAGGATTCTACGGTTTGATGCTGGAAAAGTTAGCAAGCCTTTTGTTACAAATGTATATGGTTTGATGCAAAATAGGATAAAATTTGAAGGAATTGCACGTAGTTCCGTAGTGCCATCAGCCATTAAGTTGATGTTGTCGGGTAAAAACTCAACACACCATGCATACAAACTTTGTTTTGTTCTGACTGCCGAGGTCAAGGTAAGGTGCCTAAATTTTGCAAAGAGACTCTTCAAATATATTTAGTGCTTTGTGATACCTTAAAAATTCTCAAATTAGTTTTAATTTTTCTGTGACATGCGATGAACTAAAAAATGCGCTTTAAAGGTAGTCAATTAATACTCAGGCCTCAGAGAAAGTTAGATTTTATGAACTGTGGTTAATCAAACGAGTCCCGGTTTCCTTGACCGAATGCACCTGGTACTGCCTCAATTTGTGCAAAAATATGTGATTTCGCTGATCTGCAACTTTTGTTCAGTTCAAATCAGTTTAGTTCTGTGAGAAAATCCGAAAAATTAGCCGAATATTGACAATTTTCAATATTTTTCGAAGTTTAAAAACTTGTACAATAACTACATCTATTGATAGCCTATTCAATTCTAAAAACTGTTCTTCTTGGTGCAAACGCCTACTTGGTAGTTATTTCTTTGCTAAAATCTAAAGTTCCGATTTTGGCCCACTTAAGAAGTGAAAATTGTAAACGGTTACAACATTTTTATTCCACGCCGAAATCATCTGAAATTTTAATGGCTTGCGTAACTTCCTAGAGGCTATCCCTGGGTGCGGTTTGAACTACATCCTTCCACGTAAAGTTTTTGACCTGCCATCACAATGCCTTTAGACATTAAAATGTATAAATGCACACCGGGAATAACTGGTTAACAACTGATTTGCCTGCGATTTGATTTCATAATTTATGAGCTTTAAAACGATGTATAGCTCTATGTTTAACTCCCAAATTCGAGTAAGTTATGATTGTTTTAATTTGGGCATGGCTGTCAGTCATGGCCAGCTGCACTGTTTGACCCCAGAAGTTTTGCTGCATCATCAAATCAGGTTTCATCAATGTCATGGACGTCATCAAGCAGTAACGTGTCTTACTGAGTTACGCAAGTACTCGATACGCTGATGACGAAACGAAGACTATATAAAGGAGACAAACAACCAACTTTTTAAAATATCATGTCAGTTTTTTCTGACACAGTTTTTGCTTCTGCTTCTGTTTCAAGCTGAAGATATGAACTTCCCGATTTGATTTCGAGTCAAAATAATGATTAATCAAAGCCAAACAGCGGCTAAAAAGCAATAAAACAATCTTTGTTCAGATTTTTCGAAATTAATCCAAAACTGTTTCTTTGGTACCTAGTTAATGAATTAAAAATAGTAGCTCAATATCCTTTGCATTAGTAGGCTCAAACTGGACTCACTCTTTTGTCTCAAAATCAACAATTTTTAAACCTTGGTGGTCCTTATATAAATAACTGAATCTGGAATAAATCTCATTTTAGAGCAGTAGGTTTATTATGATCCTAAGAATGATATATTAAAGCATTGGGTATGGCATAACAGCAATAAACTCTATAAGTAAAATATGGTTACTTCGCGTTACTCTTGGCGGGTGAGGTTAGTTGAGCATTAGAGTGGAGTTTTCGAAAACTACATGTCAGCTAAGGAGGTTGCCTTTTGCATGCACATGATTACCATTTGATGTAAATTTTATGCGAAGACCAAATGTTACACAGGACATGCTAAACAATATCAAGTAATTGCATTCGCCAAAGAATGATAACCGTTGAACGATGGCGTCTCACTGCAGAAACTGCAAACGGGTGAAGTGTAGCTACCCAAAAATAACAGGTTTGCCCCCCACAGTGCGTCTATCAAAAGAGATTGAGTACACCAACCAAGCAAGATTCCGTGGAATGACCAACCTAGCAAAATTCAACGAATTTTTCGTGCTGTACTACAGCATAAGCTTTATCTGTTTGTTTAATTTCATGCTTTCGCTGGAAAGATATATTTTCATGAGAATTAAGCGGACCTATTAAGTCTTGCTACAGCTTTACACATCTATTGAGATGCGTGCACTAAATTTTCATGGAATTCAGCCAGGGCATGATTCTGCGGAATCTTGCTAGGTTTGTGTACTCAATATCTTTTGATAGACGCACAGAGAGCACGAATCTTCCTAGTACCATAGGTCACATTTTTTCTTAAGTTTACCTGTAGAAGTTTCCCCACACGATTATATAAATGTGGGCAAGCTAATTTCTAACAAACTAGCGACAGCGAGTAAATAAAATATAGACAAATGAAGTGTTGCTTTCAATAATAAATTGTAATTCTAATCCAGCACCAAGTTTCCATCCCTGCGCTAGTCACACTCTCAGTTATTATGTACTCTTGGTATTAATAGAATTGGAAGTAGTTCTAGTTAGATATATAATAGCTAGTAGTCGAATTAGGAGACTTAAGAGGGGGGCTACGAATTTCACTAAAAGTTCGATGTTGGAAAAGCTAGCTAGTCTTTTGCCACATAATAGTACTAGGTTTAGTTTAAAATAGTTTAAAGTTTGAAAGAAATCCATGCAGCGTAGCGTCCTGTGGAGCCATGAGAAGTTGGTGTTGTTGGTCCAAAGCTCGACTTGACACGTACACAAACTTCGCCTCACCCTGATCGCTATGGGCAAGGTACGGTACCCAAATCTTCCAGAAATAGTTCTAACATATAGTGCTTTCTTTGATATCGTGTAAAATAATCCTAAGATCAATGTGTACTTTTCTGTGAGTTACAATCAAAGCGCGAAAAATTGGGTGTTGTAGGTCTATATGGGTGGAGGTTAGGGATGGAAGGGAAGAGCGCAGGGATGGAAACTTGGTGCTGGATTATTGTATAATGGGTCATTTGAGCTTTCTGCCAGGGTCATGAGCTTTGCGTGTCAATTGTTGTGAATTTCTCTGTGTCAGTGTTAGGTTTCAACCTATATTTTATTATTTTATTTAATATTTATTATTTTATTATTATTTTATTATTATTTTATTTAAATTTTGAATATGCCCACATTATTATCTATGCCTTATAATAGCGCCATCTATTTTTAAGGCGTCCCAAGGAAGGTTTTGGCTAATTTTATGAATAATTTGAGTAAAGAAATTCTGGCCTTCGGTTAAGACTATTTTTCGCTTTACTTCTGTTGACCCCTGCATTTTCGGTTGATTGCAACAATTTTAATGTTTTGTGATCAAAAGTGCACCTGGCTCGATTGAAGCCTGGCAGGATGGGCCGTAAAAATGAACCAATGTGTGACCACTACAAATTGGCCTAGGGATAAGGCCGAATCGGATGGGGGTTGTCGGAAGGACTTTGAGGATCTTTGTGCGTTGGACGTGCTTCATGGGCACAACTTAACGTAGTTTCTCGCATTAATGTCACTCAAAAATAATGCAATTCTAAATTTGCCAAAAAATTACAAACAAATTATCAAGTTCTGGAAGCAATGGTTTGGGTCGTTTTATTGCAAAGTTCAGAAAGTTTGTAAAAAATTCCGCCTAAGCCACAAATTGTTTAGTATTTCAGCGCGGAAACCTGTTTTTTACTGCGCACTCTTTGGCCAATTTTTCCTTACTACTTGCCCTGCTGGTGGTGGAGCTTGTAGCTTGTCTGGGTTGAGTGAAGGATGGGCATGTACTCTCCATACCCCGTTGTCAACCTTTGTATAAATTTCCACTAAAAATTTCTCAAATCAACTTCCGGTTATTCCCTAAAGCAGCAGACTGGTTGCTCTTGGGCTCTTGTCGTATAATTTCTCAGTTTTTGTCACCCGACGCCTAGTCGCTTGCCCACATTTAAATTTTTGAATTGGATGAACGTTCCTAGTGAATCCTAGTTCCTGCTCGTGTCAAACAACTAGTGAATTTAACACACAATCAAACGCAAGTGACATTGGGTGTGACATGTTTCTACTCCAAGGAGTTTGACAATTGTAGCTACCATATACGGAAGTAAGTTGCTCTTCAATTTTATTTAAAAAAACTTCCCTGTTGGTACTTTTGTTTAAAGTGCAACATAATGTAGCTAACACAATGTTTATGATTTAGGTCTTCTTTACTTTCTTTAAATTCTTATTTAAAAAGTTAAATTAAACAATTCTTTACTTGTACTTCATAGAGTATTTGATCATTCTATGGTTATGCTCAGATGGATCGTTTTTCTCAAGATTTCTCAATCAGTCTCTAGATATCCCATCGATAAACCAGTGTAGTAACAAAACTCCTCATGAGGGTGTCCTGCAGAGCGCAGATCAGATCTCAAAACATCTGTAAGGAAATTAAGTCAGATTGTCTGATGCTCAGTAGAAACATCTTAAAAGTAAATAAAAGTAAACTTCTTATAGAGCATTCCATGTATGTCTTGTTTTGATCTGTTAAATGTTTTCATCTTCCAGAGAAGGCTTACCAATGTTTATTTTAGTCTGGCTCTGGCGTTGATTTTGTAATTGAATATATGCAAAATGCTGTTATAAAATGTATCATTTGAGCTATGACATGACACATTTTTTACTGAAAATGGTTTGTCTCGTTTTACTTTAAATTGGTGGCTGGCAGAAAAAACCCGTGATGCTGGATGTCTTGTTTTAATAAAACAATAGCTTGAAGCCACTCTTTGTTGCACGGGCCAAACTTTGTTGGTGATAACATTTCGACCACAGTGTTCTACTTTACCAAGATTCATTTTAACGGTTTTCACTATGCTTGCCAAGCTAAATCCACAAAACTCTTTCCCCCAAATTTGCTGTACTTAGGTTTGTTTAGCACAACAGATTACATGTCTGGATTCTGTTTAACAATTGCACAATTCGTTCGCACTCTCTATTCCCTACATCTTAAACTTTGATGTTTACTATTGCTCACCAGAGTTGGCAACGGCTGTCCTAACGAAAAGCCAAATAGGTGATATTCGACCCGGGTAACTCTTACACCTCTTTCTCAGAATATTCATCAAAAGAAGAAATCACAGTAATGAGAAATTTTGATTATAACTTATTTGGTTGAGTATGGCGAGATATAGGAAAGCTGAATAAGAGGAAAGTGAATATGTCCTCAAAAGTAGCACTGCCTTTGAATGCCTCGTTTGCACTTCCAGAGCTATCAAAATTACTTGTTAGTGACGTTTTAGCACCTCACATTTTAGCGTTCTCAAACATATTGATTAACACTGCGAAACATTAATGCCAACTAATGAGCCTAAATACTTATCAAAACTACGTTGTTATTCAGTATTGGAAATAAAACTAAACAAAATAAAGCTTAATCCCGCATGCTACCTGCATTTTAGATATGTCTTATTTTGCTACGGTAACCCTCTTTGTTGTAAGTTGTTGTGGTTGGATCAAAGCGCATGACTACTGTCCATCGCTGAAAGAGTAAGCAAAAACCAGAAACAATTGAATTAGTATTTTATTATATTACAGTAGTATATTATACTAGAAGAACTATAGCGACTTGTATTGTTAAAGTGGTGGTATCCTTTTGAGAAGTGCTTTTGTGGTAATTTTTTGAAAGCTATAACTTTTGCAATTTTTGGGAGATGGAAAGAGCTTTCTACATTGTTTTAAAGCTCATTATCTGATCATTCACACGACCTTACGAAACGCAGAAACTTCTGACATCCTGACATCTAACAGGACGAATATAGACCAAACATTTTGAACATCGATTTCTCAAAACTGAAGAATCCGCCAAAAGTTCTTTTTTGCCGCCACGATATAAAGGACATGTGGGCCGAGGGACGTTTTTTGGATTTGGCTCAGTAGGTCGCAACGCTCGAAAAAATCGGCCAAATGAACGGTAATACGAAATTTCGCTTAAATCTCTAGCTTAAAGCAATAAAATCCGGCTAATAGGCATTCATAAATTTAGCATTTGGACGCATGTATCGGTTGAGTATAAATAAGTCAACTTTGTCCTTAACATGTAGCAGTAATTTTGAAAAAACTGATTCCCTCAAAAATAGCCATTTTTTGACCCCCAAAACAGTTTTTTGCTTATACTTACTTAACCACTGGAGACAGCTCAAAGCTTCTAAGACCAAAAATGTACATTTTCGTGTCCTCTTTCAAAAACATAACAACCAATCCCGTGTCTTGTCTATGTTCTGGGAGCCTAAGGGCCAAAAAGAAAAACTTTTTTATCTTTTGGCCTAAAAATACGGGACTGGTCCCACAATGTTAAGAAGCACGGGAGTAGGTTATTTCGTGAGTTTTAGCCATTTACATTAAGGATTAGAGCCGTATGAGTCAAAAATACCGAGAGGATACCAGTACCTTAAACAATTTCTTAAACGATTTCTTCACACTTTATGATTACAAAGTGTAGCTTTGCTCAATGAATCAGCTATGTAATAAGGCGATATTATCCAAAGATGTCCGTCGTCCCACTTGTCCTTCATATCATTGCCCAAAATAGAATTTTGCCCAACTATGCAGTTGTGATAAATCGAAATTCAAAGATTGATTGTCAATATTTAGCCTGCATATCAGAAAATTTTTGATGAATTTTCGCTAATTTTACTAACTCAGTGAACTCTTGTACATGTACTGGTTATAAGTTTTGGAACGATGTATAAAGCTCTTTCTAACTCGCACGATTGGTGTAAAAAAGCAGGCGTGCCGTATTATACTATGCTATAGACAAGAAGACTACGCATTTCTAAAGTGTGATCAAATCACAATTCTCTTCAATTCTCTACACTTCTCCCTTCCTCTAATTGTAAACTCTTCTGGTAGATGTTCTCGTGCCGGGATCATAACGCAAGGGTGGTCTTCGATTGCGTTGCGGCCATTGATGAACAGTTCCTTCCAGGTTAGGAGGACCTGGCGGAAGATGATGCTGCATTGGTTGTGGTTGATCCACATGTAACGGTCTTGTGGGGAAATCCACACAATACCAAGGCATTTCTGGCTCTGAAGTGACACCGGCAGCCCTGACGTCGGCGTCGCTATCCACAGCTTTGAGGGAGCGCGACCATAATTGATCGACATGCCTGATCCAGACTCCGCTGTCAGTTTGAACCTTGTAAAGATATTTCCCAATTCTTTCCAAAATCATTCCCAGAACCCACACTGGAGTGGGCGCAAAGTTGCGTACCCAAACTTGCTGATATTTTTGGAAGTTGCGAATTCCTGAGCTTCCGCGACTTCAAGCAACTTCCATGACCATGATTCTGTGAAAATTCTTTTATCAGGTCAATTCTACGCCGAACAGGAAACTTGAACATCAATTGAGCCGGACTGGTTCCAGTGACAGGATTCGGACTCGACCGATCGGCGAAAAGGAATCTTTGAAAACTATTCGCATCGGACCCAAAAACTTTGATTTTTTCTTTGAACGTACGCAGCACCATCCTCTCGGCTAACCCATTAGAGCAAGGATGGTATACGGGGGAGAACAGATGCCTTATTCCATTTTGCTGAACGAAATTGGCAAATTCTTTCGAAGTGAATGCGGTTCCATTATCTGAAACCATGGTTTTGGGGAGGCCAAATCTGGCAAAACATTCTTTCAGGGCAGTGATTGCAGCTGTCGACGAGGTAGTAGAAACTTTAAAGATCTCTGGCCATGCAGAGAACGCATCTACCGCCACAAACCAGATTGCTCCTTGAAACGGCCCTAGGAAGTCTACATGAATCCTGTTCCACGGGTTACTTTCTTTAGGCCATTCCACTGACTTGCTGACAGATTTTGGGGCTGACTTGCTTGAGTAGCAATCCTGGCATCTGCGGGCCATGTCGTCGATATCTCCATTGAGACCAGGCCACCATACCAAGCTTCGGCAGGATTGCTTCATTCGTCTAGTTCCCATATGATCAGCATGTAACTCATTTAAAACCTTTTTCTGCAATGATGCTGGTACTACTAGGCGATCTCTCCAAACAAGACAATCATGGGACAATGTCAGTTCGTCTCTTCGCGTGAAGTAAGGCAACAAATGTTTTTCTTTAGGAGACAGCTTCATGGGCCATTTTGTTCTAGTATATTTCAGAATGATACTGAGAACGGGATCATTTGCAGTTGCAAAGGCTATGTCAGTCCCTGTTAATGGCAAGGCGTTAATAGCAGAAGCTATAAGAGCACTCACCTCTGTCACAACAGGATTTTCTTTTCCGTCCTCTGTGTCAGACATCGGGAATCTGGACAGGCAATCAACATTAGAATGCTCAGATGAGCGTCGATATTCAATTCATAAGAATACGATTGCCCATCTCTGTAGTCGATTTGCTGCATATGTCGGTATACCGTCCCGAGGACCAAATATTTTAAGCAGAGGCTTGTGGTCAGTGACTAGTGTGAACTTTCTGCCGTAAAGATATATGAAAAACTTTTTCAAACCAAAAATTATGGAAAATGCCTCTTTCTCAATCTGAGACAATTTCTTTTCAGCTGATGACAGAGCTTTTGATGCAGTGGCCACCATTTCTTCGACTACGTCTTCTCGCCGGTGCGATCATACCGCACCAACGCCGATGTCAGAGGCATCACATGACAATATCAAAGGCCTGTCTGGACTATATCTTACACGGACAGGTTTTTCTGTCAGTGCTAACTTAAGGGGGGGGGGGGGTCCATCATGAAAAATTTTTAGGCGACGGATTTCGCTCATTTTCACACATAAGTTAGCCACATATGTCGTGCATATCAAGTTTAAAGTTTGAGTTGTTTCGTTCAGTTTTCCGTAAGTTACGAGCAATCAACTGTGTGCAATTTGAATATGAGCGAACACAAGGGTGCTGCAGCCAACTGAGGCAAATTTTCGCAAATCAGCTCTAAGTTTTTAGCTTATTTTGTTACACACCTTTAAAAACTATTAAGAAAAACATTTTAGTACCGTTTCCAGCCGGATGGGCTTGATCAGAAGTTTCTCTAAAAAATTTCTCGGAGAAGCAAGGCCCTTGTTCCCTCTTATGTGATGAAACATTTAACAGCGGTTAACTTAAAATAGAAGCTTTTCCGACCCATAGTTCTATGAGAAACATTCATCCCCGCAATGAGAGCTTTCGATTGATGTATAATATGCCATATTTTGAAAAATTTTAAAAATCGCTGTTTCGAGAAATTCGGGGTTCGAGGGTCCCGTTTGGCACGCTGAGAAGTACTGGACATAGCTATCAGCATAATTCATGCTGCAAATGGATCCAGAGACATGAATACACAAGTTGGAATACAAAATAGACAGATTTGGACCTTACTGTTGTCAGAATTTAGCCAAATTTTCGAAAAAACCGAAATTTTGACAATTTTGCTAAAAATGCCCATTTTTGCGCCAAAAAGATCTCGAAACTGGGAAAAGATACAATGAAACCATTGGTGGAACCGCCAATTCAAGTACTACGGAACCCTGGAATTAGAATTTTTATTTAGGCCTCTGAATTAGAGTAATTTGCAAATTTGCAATTCTTTCCGAAGACCCCACTTTTCAGCTGCAAAAAACGTTGAATTTTGACGATTTTCCAATGTTTTCGATGAATAAAAATTTTTTTAAAAATTTTCGGGGCCTAAATCAAAATTCTACTTCCAGCGTACCGCAGTTTATGATTATAGCTACATTATAAATATAAAATTATGCAGGATTACAACTGTTTGTCGAGAGATCTTTTTGGCGCAAGAATAAAATCACCACTTTTTCTGTTTCCTATGTTTAACACATGCGGACCTCGACTTTGAGGTGAAATAACTCAACAACCGTAAGAGATACGAGTTTAATTTTAAAACTCGTTAAAATATCCCACTCAAAGATCATTATATGTGAAAATGAGCGAAATCGGAGATGGTCGAAAAATTGACCAAAAATGGACCCCCCCCCCTTAAGGGAAGTAAAACTGTCCTGGCATTCTTTACTCCAGTTCCAAACTGCATCTTTCCGAAGCAGTTGATAAAGCGATGCTGCCTTGCTCGCCAGATCAGGGATTAAGGAACCATAAAAGTTGACTTTTCCTAGAAACGTTCTTAGCTCTTTTTGAGTAGTAGGCGTAGGTATTTTCAAGATGGCTTCAACTTTATGCTGAAGTGGCTGTATTCCTTTATTTCCTATGAGTAATCCTAGATACTTTATATTATCCGCCATAAATTCACATTTCTGCTTATTCAGGCGAACTTTCGCTGATGAATTTTCGCTAATTTTACTAACTCAGTGAACTCTTGTACATGTACTGGTTATAAGTTTTGGAACGATGTATAAAGCTTTTTCTAACTCGCACGATTGGGAAAGTTATAGCGTTTCAAATTTCCTGCATAAAAGGATACCACCACCTTAACGGATGGAAAATATCCGCTTGCTCCAATCAAATTTGCAGGACGCCTCATGCGCTTTGAAACGCATTTTACTGGTCTCGAAAGGAAAGAA
>JASAND010028979.1:0-38110 GCA_030248195.1 Trissonchulus latispiculum | reverse complement strand
TACAACAGCAAAATAGTTCGTTTTATCACACATCAAGAAATTCATGTTCAAAGTTATTTTTTATGTTCTCGCCTACGTTCAGCAATTAAGGGGGGGCTACTAAAGTCGACTTGCCCCGACTTTGTCCGATTGGCCTACTTTTTGGCGAAGATATAGAGCATGGGTGTGGTCAAAAAAATATCGGGTACTGAGATCTTAGTTGCCTTCCAGCCACGTGCAGCTGTCGCGTTTATGTGCCCGACCCCCCATTTTTCGCAACTACCAACATAATTAATTAAAAATTTCTACTGACTGCTAGACCCAAGCTTCAAAGCTGTCATTCGCCAATATGATTTGGCACATATGTCCCTACCTGCAGAAAAATACTAGATGTCTGTATCTTATCTGCATCTAAGGGAATTACTCTTCAAAGTTGAAGTTTCGGCAAAAATTTAAAAAATTTTGGCTAACGAAAGGAAAATTTTATTACTGGTGCGAGCTATAAGGCTGTAATTTGACATAGAAGGAGGCCCTATAGGAGTACTCATTTGTGCCAAATGGCAAGTGAAAGTGCCGAGTGAAAAAATTTTTATGTCAACTTTAATCTTCAAAAATTGCCGAAACCGCCATTTTCAGTCTGTCGGATCTTGTGTAGAGGCTTTCTGCAGCCATAGAAGTCGCAAACCTTCACTAATCGAGCTGAAATCTTTTGTGGGGGTGTTTTCGACCTCGCTGAGTTCAAATATCTCAAAAAAATTTAATTTGAAAAAAATTGATTTTTTCGATTTCTGGGCTACCATTCCCCAAAAAAGGCGTTTTAAGAAATTTTTGAAGATTAAAGTTGACATAAAAATTTTTTCACTCGGCACTTTCACTTGCCATTTGGCACAAATGAGTACTCCTATAGGGCCTCCTTCTATGCCAAATTACAGCCTTGTAGCTCGCACCAGTAATAAAATTTTCCTTTCGTTAGCCAAAATTTTTTAAATTTTTGCCGAAACTTCAACTTTGAAGAGTAATTCCCTTAGATGCAGATAAGATACAGACATCTAGTATTTTTCTGCAGGTAGGGACATATGTGCCAAATCATATTGGCGAATGGCAGCTTTGAAGCTTGGGCCTAGCAGTCAGTAGACATTTTTAATTAATTATGTTGGTAGTTGTGAAAAATGGGGGGTCGGGCACATAAACGCGACGGCTGCACATGGCTGGAAGGCAACTAAGATCTCAGCACCCGATATTTTTTTGACCACACCCATGCTCTATATCCTCGCCAAAAAGTAGGCCAATCTGACAAAGTCGGGGCAAACCTTTAGTAGCCCCCCCCCCTTAAAGCTATTAAGGCAAAGAAATGCTAACAAGGTGTGTCGATGCATCGTTAGATTAGGACATGCACACCTAACTTGGTATGTACACAATCACCTCACATTATAGAGACCTTGAAGCATATAAATGTTTATTGTTTAAATTCAGGAATTGAACAATTTGGGACGTTTCAAACTTTCGCGTACCCGAACCAGCTCATTGAACTGAACAATGAACTTGAACGAGGGTTACTTAATTAAAACTAGAGCCTAATGAAACCTATTTCTGATGCTTGAGTTTAGCAAGCCAAGCAAGTGCACCTTTCCAAGAAAACTTTTAGCACAAATATACGTAACTACGTATGCATGGTGATGGTGATGTTAGATATAGATAATGTTAAGGAGTAGAGAAATAACATTGCTAGAAAGCAATCACGTCAGTGCGCGTCAGTAGTCTTGAAGTGTGAGCGGGACATGCGTCAATATATTAGAGATCAACTGCCTTACGAGCCACCCAGGGATAAAACTTAGTCCTTGTCTGTGATAGAGATAGGAAATTACTGGCTAATGAAGAAAGGCCTAAAGCAGTTTGAAACTAAAAGGAATATATCATGCGAGCCGTAGCAGCGAGAGAACTTAATTATACCCCTGCTTCACATTTCTTCCTAATTACTTTTGTCTTTTCTTTTCAGACTTTTCTTCATAAAACAAAGCTTGTTGATAAGCTAGAAATATTGAAGCTTGGGAAATAAAAATGTCTATACAAGCCAAGATCTCGCACCTATGTACAGAAACACATCTCTGGGATAAGGCTTCATTCTAACTTAAGCTATTTTAATGAACTTAAACTGTCGGAGCTGGCAGGACCTACTATATACCTATGAAACTGTATTTTTACAGTTTTAAACTTTGGTATGAAAATAAAATTTAATCGCTTTCATTTGCATTCAAATAGCACAATGTAAACAAGTCAAACCAAAAGGAAAAGGATCACAAAGTGCTCCAATAGTGTTGAAATTTCGGTGATTGGTTCTTTTATAAAATTACTGCTGTGTGACTTGGAAATAGTCGTCCCAACCTAGTGACTTCAGTTTCCCCGGCCTGCAAGTTTACTTCTTTGTATCATAAATTAAAATGAATAGCTTTAGCAGGATTCGATCTTTGACCTTAAGACACATTCTAATCGTTCAGTGGCTACACTGACATGCCATGTGAATGTGACTACCTATACCAAGGGCAGACCTTAGCTAATTACCATATGTGTAGGTTTTTTCAAATGTTAATTTTTGAATAAACTGGTAAGTAGAAACCAATACAATCAAATTACAAAAATGTGTAGGTTATTTCAAATGTTAATTTTTGAATAAACTGGTAAGTAGAAACCAATACAATCAAATTACAAAAATCAACCCAATTTTCAAATACGCAATTTCAATCTAAAATTAAAATATTAATTTTAATTTAATCATTCTCTACTAAAAACTCGGGAGTGTGGAATGAGTAAAGGATTTGTCAGGTTCAGAAAACATGACATGGATGGCGGTTGGCTATATTATATAAAGGAACTTATAAAGAGTATTAATCCTATAAAATATGATTGCAACAAACAAGACAATAAAAGAATGGAAGATTATTTATGTATAAAGTTTGGTAGAGGAAAACCTACGTTGGAAACTACGATCACGATGGAACTACGCATAACGTGCAGGCGTTGTGCAGGCATTGCCCATGCCTACCAACCAAGTTCTTGCAGGTAACCAACCGCCTGCAGCGGTACTAAAAGTACATTTGTAACTAAACATTAGAAAAGTAAAAGTAAAAACTAAGACTAAAAACAAAAAGCAGAAGCACTAAACGTATGTACGCGATCGTAGGGAAAACATTTAGCGCTATAAGTTGGGTTATGGTATGTGCTCTAGAGATGAGCATTTCGGCCCGTCGGCCCGGCCCGGGCCGACATCCATCTGTTAGCGGGCCGGGTCGGGCCGGGCCGAGAAATTTTTTAACAGCTGGCCGTAGCGGGCCGAAATGGGCCGGTTCGACTATAGAAAATTTTGTCAAATCACTAAAATTAGCACTACATTCACTCATTCTGGTTATTTTACAGCAAAATTTAATATTTCGTAGCATAATTTAGCGTTTCCACCATTCATTGAAGTCTTTAAAATAATATTGTTAGTTAAATTTCGAAATTTTTTTGGCGTGCTGGGCCGGACCGAATTTTGCCAGCTTGCGGGCCGGGCCGTGCCGAAAACTTTTGACAGCGAGCCGGGCCGGGCCGAGCAAAATTTTGGAGAAGGCCGGGCCGGGCCGAAAGAATCCGGCCCGTGCTCATCTCTAATGTGCTCATCTTCACCGCCTCTTTATTACAGTGTTGTTGCACCAGTCCCATGTACAACATACGTAATGAAAGGAACCAATAAATAGCCATAAAAAGCCTAAACAGTTCTGAACTGAACCAAACGGCAGCATTGATATTAATTTTTGTTTTTTCCCTATTCAAGCAGCGTCAACTTGTCCAGAACTCGCAAAAATATTAGAAGCAGCCTTGATTTCAGTTTTGTTCAGAACTAGGTCAACTTTAAAGAGCGACTCTAAGTGAAAACTTTCGTACTTTCTCCATCTTATGCCACCTGGATGTAACTATGTCATGTCGTAAAATTATTTTACGTGCTGTCTTCTGCTAAGTACTGTGTGTATTGACTAAAACAGTAATTGTACAATTGGAGTTTGCCATAAAAAGACTGCAGATATTATTTTCGTTCAAAGTGAATATCGACAGACTCAAACAACTGTTTCATTTTCATTAACCAGCTTTCAGAAGATTATAGTGGTCGAAATGCAATTGTATGTATCTCCTTCGTGCCTGATTTTCTTGGCCTGTATGCTTCACATCACTAATGGGGAAGTCTTTACAGCTATGGCAGACTTAGAAGCTTTAATTTCTTCTGAAGTCAAAGTTGAACAGATGATCGAGAGATATATTGAAGCTGAATCAGAACGGCTTCGACAACTAAGGAAGTAAGATCTAGCTTTATTAGTCAATCTTAGAAATTGCTTAGTGTCTGATTTTAACCGACATAGGTATATATGCGATATAAATTGATAAACGAAATAAATATACGACTATAACCGTCGTGACCGATGTAAGCTTATTACATAATGAAATAATCTTTCATATAAAACACAGAAATTATGAACAGCTTCAAGAAATAACATCATGTTTTAATTCCACTTATGAGCTTAACCAGGGGCCCGTTGCATAAAAGGTATTACTAATAATTTATTAGTGATTAGTTGATTAGTGTAGCCGTTTGATTTAAAATATGTAAAGTTGTGGAAGAGCCTGAGAGATATTCTATATGTCCTTTTGTAGCTTTTGAGATGTTCTAACGAACAATATATTAAGAAGTGGTGTATAATTAAAATTTGGACTAAGCCTGAGGAACAACCTTAATAAATCGCGTTTTCTCTGGTATTTCTGATCAAAACTATTGAGCAGGAGAAGATCATTGAAAGTCTTGGCCATTTTTCAATTAGTCTCGTCATTATCTACAAAATAGTACCAAAAATGCCAAAATTTTTTGATTCTATTAATAGTTTTGCTCATTAATACTGCTACACTAATCAACTAATCACTAATAATTTATTAGTAATAACTTTTATGCAACGGGCCCCTGCTGACGACACAAATTAGACAGTTGTTTGTATCTTTTTATTCAAGTTCAAAAATATTAAATTTCTTTTCACAGGACATTGATTGAATGACATTAATTAATTGCTGGTTAACCAAAACAATGTTTTTTCACAAACTTTGTTTCATTTCAGCTCCGTTGAACAAGTGAAAAAAGCTTCTAACGGGACTGGAAGTCAACCAGCACCAGATTTGAATCCAGTGAAAGCTTTCGTGGCAATGCGACGTCTTACCGACCTTCGTGGGAAACTATACGACACCAGTGCGGCATCCTGTAGGTTGCATGAATGGAAAATAAAATTAAAAATTTCAAGAATGCCATAGTTTAAGTAAAGATTAGACAACAGTACTCAATGTAGTGGGAGTACATATAGTGCAGTATTAGGGTAGAGATCACACGGTAGAACGAAGACGTGTCGGTGGGATGTTCAATGCTGGGTTGAGATGACTAAATGATGTTAAGATGTCGTAGCCATACTATTCATGAAAACTATTACCAAAAACTAAGTACCTGTTTCAGGCTAATTTCGGAGTTAGATGCGATGCTAGCCTCTAATACACAACTTCCGTGTTCAATTAATAAATTGTATTATTGGTTAATACTGTATATTATTGAGATAACCTTCAAGTATATATAGTTCAAATTTTTCAGTTTATATTGATCACCTTAATGAGAACGCTGCTACTAGAGTTCTGGATAGAGAAGATGTTTCTGGCGCAGCCATTGCTGTCTTCAGATTACAAGATGTTTATGGGTTTACGGCGAAAGAAATTACAGACGGACTGGCAGTGAAAGGATTGACTAATATAAAGTTTACCGGTAAGTTTGGCAAATATTTAATTTTTCTATATTTTTTCTTATACTGAAATTTATATACTTCTATACAGAAATCCGAAATTATTGCCTCGTGTTTTCTTGGAAATCTTAGATTTACATAAAATTGAAAATCCCGTTTCTGCCAGGCTATATCTGATTAACCTTTACTCTGACGGTCCGAACGTGGCCTTTTCGAGTTCACCCTCAATATCTGCTATGACTATATCAGATAAACAGGAGATCAGAATAAAGACAAGAACTTGTACTTAGCTGAGAGTGAGGTGTCACTCGGTTGGAAAAGTGAGACTTCTTCGTGTCTTCGGTTATTATGTTAGCAATATTAACCGTCCCGTATTATCCGATAAGTCTAACTATAATGACCTGAAAATTTTAGAAGCAACATTGACTAGTAGTAATAGCTTCAAACAAACTACGGATCCAACTCTTTTTTAGCTTAGTTATTTTGAAATATCGTATTTTTAATTGCTTTTTAGCTTACGACAGTCTACAGATTGCTAAGGAAGCCCATTTCCTGCAAGACTATTATCACAGTGTTATCTGGGGTTTGGAAGCTTTAGATAGAATGGAACAGGAAAAGCAGGAAGGAACTCAATTGGAGGCTGAGATTTTGGAATATCTTAGTTACGCCATGTTTCAAACAAATAATCCTGAAAGAGCACTTTACTATTCCAAAAAACTGGCATTCTTAGGTAAATCAGAAGTTCAGATTCCCCTTTAACGTAGATAAAACAGGCAAAAACAAACCAGAAGTGATAATTAATCGATATTGATTATTTTGATTTTAGATGCTTATTATAGATAATAATTATACTTATTTTAGATCCGGGACACGCTCGAGTTCATGCTTCAGTCAAATATTACGAAGAGTATCTTCAGTATCAAGCCAAAGAGGGAAAAGTTGATATGGATGACATCAAGTTAGTTCCAGATTCCAAAGAGTATGCACAACATCTGGTGTTCATCAAAAGCTTTATGATAATATATAGTTTACAATGTGCAAGCAATAAATCATTTAAAATGAATCAACAAAGTTTATAGAAATATTTATTTTCAGGAAAATGCTGGAAGATAAGCTAGAGCTGCCTCCTGTCGTGAATCCCAGACCAAATGATCAGTACGGAAACAACAAAAATCGTGATGTATATGAATCGTTGTGCAGGAATACCAATCAGGTAAAAGCTTAGCCATCACCTTCTTCGACTGGAAATATTTGAAGAAAGCGTTTCTGAGTCGGTAGGTCACTTTTGCAGAGCCTGCCATAAATTAGATTAGATTTCTCGTTGGGATTGTAGTGTCTGCATAAATGACATTCACGTGAAACTCTAGACATTGTTATTGTTATGCTGTGTAATATGCAAATTAGTTTACTGCCTATATAAGTGCTTGTTTTCTGTGATTAAATCAGTCTGCTTGTTCTCTCTTCTCACAGTCGCCCACTACAGGGATTAAAATGAAAGCCAAACCATCGATTAAGGTGGTGATTCCCTTTGGTCACATAAAGTTTGCACCATTATAACTCATTCATTACTTGGAGTTAAGAAGCCATTTTTATATCAAAATGTAGCCTGACATTTTCTCTTTTTAATGCATACCACGAAATTAATGTTGCTTTTCTAAAATATTTTTAACCCATTTTAGAAGAAGTATAATTTTCCAGAATTCTTGCAGACTCAAGTAAATTTTTTCGAAAGACATCGGTTATATCATTCCATACCTCCATCAAATAGCTGGGGACGCTTTTTTATTTATTGTGAAATCGCTCTTCGTTATAGAGAAATAAGCTGAAATGTGTGCGTAACCTGCATTTTACCTACTTTTTCCAAATTTGTCAAGCGATTACTATAGCTAGAAAGCAGCAATCGGGGCATCTAAAAAATCGTGCCTGGGTATATTTGTGCAGAACACATTTGTTCAGTAGCAGCCCCCCAGCTCGAATTGTGAATGCTCCACAATCTTTGGAAAAAAATTGGTCGTGTTTTTGCAAAAACTACATTTCTGGTGATAGCAGCCTACAGGATAGCAGTTGGAAGACGATCATGCGTCGGATAATTTGTCCCTGTGAGACCTTCAGATCGACGCCGTTAGTTTGATTTTACGGCTTGCGTAGTTCAAGAAATGTTGGATTATTTGATTTCTGCAAAAATGACAAGTTTTCGACGCCAAAACTAGAAAATCGGCTATATCTCACGGTAGAGAAAAACTAGAAACTTGCTTTAAAAAGCAAAAATGTGAAGCTCAATGAGATCTTTCGAATGAATATAGTCATAACTGTATTGCAGCTGCCAAACGTTCAGAAATTGGGAAAAACCATTCTGACCGAAAATCTCGAATTTTTGAATCCGGATTGCGCGGAGGGTGTTAGAACGCTAAAAGAAGTTATCTCGGAAAGTTTCATCAAATTTCGTCTTGATTTACGCCACCAAATAACAATATGTGCCCAAAAGGAATCACCACCTTAAGTTGGATTATCGAATTGTCTATTGAGCTACATGTTTGAGTTTGTTTTTATTCAGCAGGAGAACCACGTTTTTTCTTATGACATGATATGTGTTATTGTAGAATACAACAAAGGAAAAGGACTTGCATTGCTATTATCATTCCACCAGTGTGTATTCGCGATTGGCTCCTTTCCGTGCGGAAGTTTTGCATCGTTATCCTAAGATATTGCTTCTGAAAGATATCGTCACAGACGACGAAATAGAAGACATAAAGCGTGTCGCTGGGCCTCAGGTGCTCCAATCTATGTTTGTAAATCTGGCTCTACAAATTTGAATAATCTCGTTAAGTATAAATTCAAAATGGATTAAATTAAGATGCAAGAAACAGACACAGACAGGTACGGATCCCCATCGTGTGTGTGTAATATCTTGCTCAGTTCTTAAAAAATATTGAATTAGTCGGCCAATTTGCTTAACGGTCGTTTCAAATCGATAATCTTTCGGACAGTCCGATTATGCTACAGAAGTTTTTTCATAATATCAGGAGTATATAATACCAAGAGTACATAATACATAAGAGTATGACAGCAGGCATACTCTATGTATTATAGGCCTGCTACATCCCCTGCACGCTATCGGCTGACCCCCCCCCCATAAATCAGACCCCCCTTGACCCCGCCCCTATACATGTACGGCGTCCAAACGGGGGGTCGGGGTCTACGTTAGTATAATTACATGTTAAGCTTGACAAGGGCCCAATTTGTGTACGGGGTCTAAGCTTGTATGATTTACACATGTGTACAAAATATACAAGCACGAGCCCGATCCCCCGTTTGGACCCCGTACCTGTATAGGGGCGGGGTGAGGGGGGTCTGATTTATGGGGGGGGGTCAGCCGATAGCGCGCATCGGATGTAGCGAGCTCATAATACATAGCGTATGACGCTTGTCATACTCTTATGTATTATGTACTCTTGATAATACCAAGAGTGGGAAGCTTAGCCCTTCCTAATGGAAATGGCCTGCGAGATGCTCAGCTCATTAAGGCCGAAATCTCGGGGGGGGGGGTCCCACATACCATTGTTCAGCAGTGTTTATATGCGTTTGAACTAAAACGCATCTGATTGGCTAATCGCCTACCTTATGTCAAATTTACGTGTATAAAGTGGACCTCCCGAGATCTCAGGGGGAGTCCCGCTTAGCGTTGTTAAGCGTGTTTATATGCAGTCGAACTGAAATGTATTTGATTGGCTACTTAGCTACCGTAATCCTCATCAGTGCATTTCAGTTCGACTGCATATAAACACACGCTTAACAACGCTAAGCGGGACCCTCCTGAGATCTCGGGGGGGGTCCACTTATACACGTAAATTTGACATAAGGTAGGCGATTAGCCAATCAGATGCGTTTTAGTTCATAAGCATATAAACACATGCTGAACAATGGTAAGTGGTACCCTCCCGAGATTTCGGCCTTAATGTGCCCAGCATCTCGCAGGCCATTTCCATTAGGAAGGGCTAAGCTTCCCACTCTGGTATTATATACTCTTGATAATATGTTTGGGACTTGGGTGTTGGGCCTCTACAGGTTGTAAATAAAATCCTTAAACGTTGTCTTTTAGCTAAATCGAGCGACAGTTCATGATCGCGTGACAGGAAAGGATATTCCAGCTACCTACAGAATAAGTAAAAGGTAAAAAATTCAAAATTGGTTTTGTTTACCTATTCCTTCCTCTCATTCTTCTTCTAAAGTCAGAGCCCCAGAGTTAAGAGTTAATGTTACGTGTTAAAGCTTACTGCGTATACGTGGCTTCAGAGCAGGCCGTGGTTCAACCCCCGGACGGATGAATTCTTTACTTTGAGTCCGAATTGATGCTGAACTTCTGCTTAAGAATGCTACACTGTATGAGAACTTTAACTGTGGCGTGATCTACATATAAGCGGCTGAACTAACCAAATCTTTACTAACGTGGATTGTTTTAACTAAAATGCATGAAAAGCACACTCTAAAGTGGATATAATGATTAATAGTAGATTAAAATGAAGATAATAGATGTTTTCAGCGCATGGCTCAAAGACGATGATTACGAAGCTACTCTGAAACTGGACAAACGAATACGGGAAGCCACCGGATTATCCACTGAATATGCGGAACAACTACAGGTTATATTTTTATACATTTCAACATCCGATCATTTGGAACCGGAATATTAAATCGTTTCTATGAAATTGAAATTGAAATACTAATATTATTTTCTCGTTTCCGAATTCTGACTGTGATTTGTTAGCAACAACCCAAGATCAATGCTACAATAGAATTAAAGTTTGGCGATTGTGAAAGATCAGTATGAACAAGAGTATATAATAGCATTATATACTCATGCTATTACATACTCTTGGTATGAAATATGTAAACTCAAAATGAGTAATGCCTAGTCATCAACGATTCTATTAATTTAGGTGGCTAATTATGGTTTGGGTGGCCACTATGACCCACATTTCGATATGTCCACGGTAAGAAGTCTTTCTATGCAAGTTTTAAATTGAATACTTATTACGTTAAGACTTTTGCCACTCAGGTGCAGTACTTATGGGAGGGTTATTGTTAACCTTACGTGCAGGCTGTCGCCATTTGTATACTTTGAATTCTTAAGGGGGGGGGGGGCTACTAAAATCGACTTGCCCCGAATTTGTCCGATTGGCCTACTTTTTGGCGAAGATGTAGAGCATGGGTGTAGTCAAAAAAATATCGGGTACTGAGATCTTATCTGCCTTCCAGCCATGTGCAGCCGTCGGGTTTATATGCCCGACCCCCCGTTTTTCACAAGTACCAACATATTTAATTAAAAATTTCTTCTGGGTGCAAGATCCTAGCTTCAAAGCTGCCATTTGCAAATATGATTTGGTACATGTGCCCCGATCTGCAGAAAAATACTAGACGTCTGTATCTTATCTGCATCTCTGGGAATTACTCTTCAAAGTTGAAGTTTCGGCCAAAATTTACAAATTTTTGGCTAACGAAAGGAAAATTTTATTACTGGTGTGAGCTATAAGGCTGTAATTTGGCACCAAAGGAGGCACTATAGGAGTACTCATTTGTGCCAAATGGCAAGAAATTCTGCCGCGTGAAAAAATTTTTATGTCAACTTTAATCTTCAAAAATTGCCAAAATCGCCATTTTCAGTCTGTCGGATCCTGTGTAGAGGCTTTCTGCAGCTATAGAAGTCGCAAACCTTCACTAATCGAGCTGAAATCGTTTGTGGGTGTGTTTCCGACCACGCTGAGTTCAAATTAATTTTGAAATTTTAATTTAAATTTTAATTGGATTGAAATTTTAATAACTCAAAAAAATTTAATTTCAAAGAATTTGATTTTTTCGATTTCTGGGGTGCCATTGCCCAAAAAAGGCGATTTCGGCAATTTTTGAAGATTAAAGTTGACATAAAAATTTTTTCACCCGGCAGAATTTCTTGCCATTTGGCACAAATGAGTACTCCTATAGGGCCTCCCTTTATGCCAAATTACAGCCTTATAGCTCGCACCAGTAATAAAATTTTCGTTTCGTTAGCCAAAAATTTTTAAATTTTGGCCGGAACTTCAACTTTGAAGAGTAATTCCTAGAGATGCAGATAAGATGCAGACGTCTAGTATTTTTCTGCAGATCGGGGCACATGTACCAAATCATATTTGCAAATGGCAACCTTGAAGCTAGGTTCTTGCAGCCAGCAGAAATTTATAATTAATTATGTTGGTAGTTGTGAAAAATGGGGGGTCGGGCACATAAACCCGACGGCTGCACCTGGCTGGAAGGCAGATAAGATCTCAGTACCCGATATTTTTTTGACCACACCCATGCTCTACATCTGCGCCAAAAAGTAGGCCAATCGGACAAAGTCGGGGCAAGTCGATTTTAGTAGCCCCCCCCCTTAAGCAAGAAATTAATGTCTGATTTAATGTTTAGCCTGGAGAAGCTCCGGATCATTTTGAGCTGTCTGGATGGGGAACCAGGATTGCAACAGTTCTTCTTTATGTATGTTTAAATGTTTAGCAAGTCTTTATGAGATTTCACGCTGACGCTCGAATCTTCATTAGATCCAATTTCCTTGCTTTCGCAATAATTTAGACCTCATGTATTTGTTATGATTCATCTACATACTTCATGCATTTCAAGCTATGCATAATATGGCAACTAATTAATTCTAACTACATTTTCAGTAAATTATTATTTAAATGAATTTATAAACGATTACTGAACGATGATAAACGACCTTCGTTTCAGTTATCAGCCCCTGAAGAAGGTGGCTCCACAGTCTTTGTAGATCTGGGAATTTCTGTTCCTCCCTCAAAGGTATGTATGGACTATGGAGGTATATTAGAGGTTTACATATATTTATTCAATTTTGTGAATCTCCTGCGATATACAGTGAGAAATTTAGTGCTTCAAATGTCGACTGTTTAGCAATGATCACGTGTTCAACTTGACCTAAAGGGGTTTAAAAAGTTTTCACAATGCCAGATGTCATTCATTGTCATTCTCACAAATCTGAGAGTATCGTCATGCATGACAAAGATTGAACTATCCAGTATGCAATATTAGCATTTTGCATCACCTGATCAGCAGACATCTTACGTACAGTTCTCCTATTCACAGACCCCCAATATTAGCATCACCATGATACCCTATCTTTTTCCAAGAAAGCTAGTGTGAGTACTAGCATTAACATTTATAAATTACCCAAACGCAAAGGCAAAGTTTCCCAAACAACCAATGTCGTCAATGCGTCTCTATTTATTTCCACATGATTTGAGGGAAATTTAGACAAATGCACCTCCAGGAAACCCAGTGTGCTGGTGCACATTTGCTATCCTTTGTTCTTATTCATCGGGTATCGTTACTTCTGTACCTTTCTTTAACACGTGGCAAAACGGCGTCACCTAGAATTCACAGCATTCATATCCATGCGATATTTATGTCATCTTTGTGTTTTAGAATGACGCAGTGTTCTGGTTCAACTTGAAGCCAAATGGAAAGCCTGATATGAGAACCAAACACGCAGCGTGTCCAGTTATTATTGGAAATAAATGGGGTAAATTTCGTTGTAAGGCGCAGGCGCTAGCGGTTTAATTAATTTTTAGCAGAAAATTTTATATATAGTGAATGACTGTCTATGTATAGTTCTCCCTGCATACTAGTGCATTCTTCGGTTCCCATACGTTTTACCCGGAAAAATTAATGAACTGCCTCATCTTTTTTCAATAAATTGAAGTTGATTTATTTAATTGTGGATATTTATTTAGAAGTCTGTTTTGGCACATTAGTAAAAGCGGTAGCACACCAGGCATCATCTTTTGTACCATGTAGTCAACCCTACAAACGATAGATCGCAATCGGGGCTGCAACAAGATTACGATGCGTCTGTGTATATGACACTAAAAGCACAGGAGATAATATTTACCCCGGACTGCCTAACTGATTTACCCAGTAAATGCTTAAGAATAGTAGCAGAATAGCAGAAGGCTAACTACTAAATTCCCATTCAATAATCGGGCTTAGCCTTCTGCTATTCTACAGCTATTTTTAAACTTGTTTTTGGTGCAGTCCGGGTAATCATATCTAAATAATCCAGAATCGATACCATGATTTGCTCTCGGGTTTATTGTAGTTGCTAACAAATGGATCCACGAAAAAGGACAAGAATTTCGGCGTCGATGTCAGCCAGATTATTTTTACGATGAATGACCATGTTCTTTCTGTTACTTTCTTTGTTTGTTTTATCTGCTTTGATGCTTATATTGTACAATAAAATGATTTAAATTTGAATACAAGCTTAGCAGCTAATAGCTCTGCCTGCTGGAATAAAATACGATGTATCGATAAATCGAGATCGGAACGTAAGCAGATGCAAGAGTCCAAATTTGTTATCGTTGGCCATTATTCGAGATAATAAAAACGCGCGACAAGGCTCTGTCGACATAGTGCGGCTGTCGTAAATAGAATGTATTTAGAAATTTAGAAACATTTGAATATAAGATAATTGCATATATTAATATGTATTGTCTGTAAAATTTCTTCTTCTGGTATCCTGTTTGTGTCAAAGTCTTTTTTCTTTTCGGTGGGGTTTTGTTCGACTTCTCCTTGTAGATGCTCTATCATTTCTTAGTCTGACCGCTTCCTGGTAGAAGCTTTCCAGGTCTTTGGTTGCTTTTCCAGTTTACGCAAAATGGTTCTTGCTCAGTCAACTTGACTATTTAGCATGATTTCGTGACTTTTCCATTTCCTTGCCGATTTGCGTTGTTAATTTGTTTGTTTTGTCGTATAAATCAATGATTGCTTGATATTCTGTGTTATTTGACTGTCCGGAATCTTTCCGCATTTGACGCCGAGAATTCCTTGTTCCAGTTTCCATCTTACTTCCACAAGTTCCACAGCTTTTCTGAAAATATATTTTAGTTTATTTTGAAGTATGTGTTCAAAGGTATTTTAAGTTTTTTGTTGCTTATTTTTAATATTTAGTGTTATTTGATTGGGATTTTATTAATTTAACTTAGTTTTTTTATTTTGTTTTATGTTGGCTTACTTACTTATGTTTGGTGAATTTTTCCTATTTGAACTTATGTGGTTGCTGTTGTTGTTGTTTTCTGTTCTATTTCGATAAACATCTTCAACTGCGTTGAGGATCCGATAAGCTTTGGTATTTTTTAGTTCTTCCTATTGCTTCTCGCTCCCGTTTGAATTCCACGTCGTAATCAATTTGTTCGCAAGTTGTTGTTATGGCAGCACCCAGTTTCAATCCTTTGTACTCTGTTAATTTGCGGTAAAATAATTGTATACAATTGCCTTTGCCAACTCTTCCAGCACGTTTCATGCTGAAAAGTATTAACGTTTGTAATTTCACGATATTCTGTCATTTCAGTGCAATGTTTATTTAAGGTGGTGATTCCCTTTGGTCACATAAAGTTTGCTTGCACCATTATTACTCATTCATTACTTGGAGTTAAGAAGCCATTTTTATATCAAAATGTAGCTTGACATTTTCTTTTTTTAACGCATACCATGAAACTAATGTTGCTTTTCTAAAATATTTTTAACACATTTTAGAAGAAGTATAATTCTTTCAGAATTTTTGCAGACTCAAGTAAATTTTATCGCGAAACATCGGTTATATCATTCGATACCTCCATCAAATAGCTGGGGACGATTTTTTTATTTATTGTGAAATAGCTCTTCGTTATAGAAAAATAAGCTGAGATGTGTGCGTAACCTGCATTTTGCCTACTTTTTCCAAATTTGTCAGGCGATTACTTTAGCTAGAAAGCAGCAATCGGTTCAACGTTCAACTAAACAAGCAAGATTTTGTGCAATAGGTTAAGTTTCTACTGGACGGACAATTTCAGTAATTGTAAACCTGCTGCGCAGCTAATTTTTTTATAACGGATATTTCTTACTTATTACAGAAAACAAACGTGCAAAACGTTAATTAATTTTGCCAATGTTTAAGAAATTCCCTTTTATACTGTAATAGGAACAAGAAAAAAAGATGTGACAGTACTGTATCTTAACTCGAAAAATATGGTTCCAGGTGGAGATCGAACCCACGACCTTTGGTTAACTAGACCAAATCTCTACCCATTGAGCCACTGGAACATAGTCGAAATAAGTTTCAGTTTGAATTCGAACAAAAACTATACCGACCGATATTTTAGAGGTTACAGGTCAGAGGTTTAGAGGTGTGATTCCGTTATCGCTTTCTGAGAACGTTTTATATGTTATAGTCTAAATTAATTTTGAATATAATGTTAAGCATTTGTTCATCTGCTTCATGTATTCGAAACATTTTTGCTGAGTTCTCAATGCTAAAACAGGAATATGAGTCATCAAGTAGTGTAAGAATAAATGTTTCCGATTTCCAAATCGCCATTACTACATATATGCGTAATAATTGCATAAGTCAGAAACAGAAGCTCCTTGAAAAGAAAAACAAGATTTCACACACAAATCATGCTGGGCCTATCTTAAACCACTGCTCACACGCATTTATGCGCCAAAGCATCTGTAATGAACTGAGTTGGATTAAATGAGAAATTGGCTTAATCTGTTTCGCTTTCAAGAAATGGGGTCGTATGAAGCTGGTTGGTTCAGTTACACGGAAGGTCAGCGCGTTTGCCCAGAAAGACAAACTTAGGTACCAGATTCCCGAAAGGTGGTTTGCCAAAATCGGGGATCTCTACAGCCAACCTGATAGGGGTGTAGTCGTGAGTTCGTTTAGGTAGGGGTCGTTAGGTTGATCGCAGCAGGATTCAATCCAACAGTGTGATCGCAACAGGATCGTCTTCAGCAGCAAGATCGCAACAGGATCTGATCAGCAGCAAGATCTCGACAGGATCTAGTTCAGCAATAAGATCGCAGCAGGATCTGACTCAGCAAGGCTGTTCCTAACTAAGTCTGGATGAATACACAGAGATTTATTAACTAACAACAGGGTTCGGTATGCTTTAAGAACAGTAACAGTAATGACAGTAAATTTAACAAACAGGGGGACACTGCGCACTGAATATTCACTACAATTATTAACAATATATAACTAGAGCACAAAATATCAGGGTTGCCAACTCTTTGGATAGGTTAATACTTTAGATTGACCGATGGTAGAGGAAGATTAGTCACTAGTATTTCGACTACTGGTTCTTTCTTTCTTCCTTCTTCTCTCACTATAACTAACAGGGACTAAGTTTCACTCTAGCCTAACTTTGGGCTCCTCTTCTTCAGGTATTGGTTACAGGGTACAGGGTACAGAAATCGCAAGTTTTGAGTGATGTTTGGCCAGAACAATCAAAAACAGCGTATCTTTCGGCCAATTTTCGATTAAGACGGACTTAGTTGTACGTCATTGCCTTAACACAAACGGATATATTTTCGAATATTACTTTTTATAGGTTTTTTGTGTTTTTTGATATTTTTATATATAGTCATTTTTGCACTGTTAGGGGAGTGTTAGAGGGGGTATTCATAGTCTTCGTTGTCAGAGGGATAGGGGGAGTCCAGGAGGCAGGCCAGATAGTCCTCCATTTCCCAGAAGGTGATGGTGTCGTGGTTCGGGCAAACTGGCAAGGTGAACTCTTTGGCCCCTTCGGAGGTGGCCTTAGCCATCTGAGCTTCATATTCTGCGTGATTCTTGGCCTGGCAGAAGAGACGTAGCTCTTCGATTTGCTCGTTATACTCCTGGGGAGGGATAGTATTGTCGTCGAGGCGATTCTTGAGGGCACGCGCCTCTTTGAGGATGGCAGCAGGCGTCTTGTCCTGCCCTTCGTTGAAGAGACGAGACGCAGGTGGCGTATTATTCTGCCATTCGATGGAGAAAAGGGAAGAGGATTGGGGGGCGTCGGATTCGGATTCCTGTTCCTCCTGTTTTATATCCCTTTCCTCACCCTCTAAAAAGGCCTGGTTTGGGGACTTGGGGGGTGAAGGAACTGAGACATGATCGTTTTTCAAGGTGGCATAGTAGGAAAAAGGGACTTCCCAATCTGGGCTGACGGCGGGGGCGAGGGTAGACGGGGCGCAGATGATTGGCCTATACCCTGGGTAGGGCACGGAATTAACAGGGGGGCAGGGTCCCGCCCGTGGGACTGGGGCTCGGGACCGATGAATCTGACTAGTATTTGTGGTGAGGGAATAGATACCCCACTCCGCGAGTGCTTCCTGCACTCGGTTCCGTTGCGCTGGCAGGGGAGCAGATGCTCCATGAACCTCTACAGGAAGAGGTTCGGGCACATAATCTCTCGATGGGGGGAGGTTGGCCATCTCTGTCCTGAAAGCAGGTGGAAACATTAATGCAACAGATTAATGTTATAAGAATTCCAAAATGTGAGAACACTAATGCATCAGATTAATGTTGCGTCGTGCAGTGTGTATTATGTTGCACATCCTGACGTACCCAGTCATGGATATCCAACGATAATTCCGTCAACTAAATATCTCGAAGGGAGTGGCTAGTGCAGTTATGATTTTCATGATTTTATGATAAATGATTCAAAATTGTTCAATTTAGGAAAGGCAGAAAAACATAGATTTCACGTTCATATACATTCCCAGACAGTAACAAAAACACAAACACATAGTGTAATATGATACAAATATCACAGCCAAATCTGACAACAGTTTTCTAATAGCGACGATATCTTTTGGGGGGAGGTCCGGAGAGGGACAGGGACATTAGAGACTGGACTGGGGGAGATCTCTTCTTTGGGAGGGGACGGCGCCGGGGCTTTTCTTGGGACTCGGAGTGTTTCGAGCGGTAGATGGGGGAATCTCGGTGGGGGCGTTTGCTGAGGTACACTGACAGAGGGACCCGCTTCAGTGAAGTAGCGGTCCAGGATTCCATCAGGCGCCGTTGGGACTCGGCGGTCAGGGCATACACGTGTCCAGTTGGTATGGCCACGGGGTCTTGGGGCCGGAAATGGGGACCATCATCTTGGAATGTGTAGCATCCCCAGATGAGTCCGGCCCAGGCTTCGTTCCGCTTCAGGGTCTTCACAGGGTCCACGCTGTTGGGCACGTAGACGATGGTCGGGAGGGCCCTGATCATCGGTATTGACTCCCGGTAGGAATCCACATCAGTGATCTCATAGTGAAGCTTCATAGCTTCATCCAGATAAAGCTGGTTAGTAGCCTTATCCTTTTCTTCTTGGGTGGTTCCTTTTGGCCGGGAGGCATCGATTTCAGGGACGACGATGATCCGGGAGAGGAGGGGGCTACGAATGGCGGTTGCCACCCGCAGACAGCGGACAGGCGTGGCTCGCATGATGGGGAACATCAAGGGATCTGATGTTCCGGCGATCTCCTTGAGGACGGCCACAACCTGCTGATTTCTGAGGGCGCACCCTCCAACAATGGCTACGCGGGGGCGCACAGTGTAGATGCCCTCCGGGTCCTTTAAATAGACCCGGAGGAATTCCAGCAGCTGCCCAAGCATGTTGGCAGCTTCACTCGATTCTGAGTGACGAGCGATAGTCTCGTCCATCTCCTTTTTGGAGGTCTGGGCTTCCATGATCCTGATGTTGAAGAGGGACTCGTAGACCCCCCAGAACCGGTCCTTCGTAGCCTCCATGAGGCGCCGATCCTGGGTGGCCATCAACTCATCCCTGAACATGGGGATGGAGTATTTCGCGAAGAGGATACCCCCCATCAGGAGGGTCTTGAAGGGATAGTGATGCTCCGGGTTAGGGAGCAGACGGATCAGGTTGATGTCCTGATGGGACATCTGCTTGGCGTACTTCCCACTGTCACTCTTGAGGATCTTGTGGCCCACGGAGAAGGATCCCGTGAGCAGGGCCAGGATCCCTTGATAGAGGTTCTCGGCCGTATGGCCGTCTCGGTTCCAGTGCCGAATCATAATCGGCTTTCCTTCGGCATCCCTGCCCTTGACTTTGGCAAAGTTCGACAGTAGGGGGAAATCCTCACAATCACTCCGGAAATAGAGGTGGTTTCCGGGGTGATCAGGACGGTAAGGGAGCTGGAAGAGGGATAATCTCCGGAGCTGTTCCAAGGAGCTGTGATGAACGGCAGCAGCGTTCAGGTTGTTCATCTTCTAAACAAAAATTAGCAATCTCACAGTCATGCTATCCAGAGGGGATATCGTGCGTCGCATCATTATTAGGCTGGAATTCGCTAAGAAATACCCATTTCTCAACTTGTGTCCATGTTTTGAGTTCATCAGACTCTCAGGTTGTCGAGGCTAGAGTTCACCTGACTCTGCTCGTGATTCGGTTCCGAGTTCAACTGACTCTACCGGCTGCTATCATACATCTGTTCCAGGGGTTTGGAAACACTGAGATGATACAATAATACAAAATACTAATACAAACAACTATATACACAATTTCCTGAGCTGGTTGACAAAAGTTACGATACTACTAATTATATACATAAAATATTCCACATAATTAACAGAAATAATTCTTATAGTTACATTTTGACATGCAAAGCATATTATTTGAACCTAAGACGGGGGAGATGTTATTCTCCGTTGGCAACCCTGACTTACAATATATCGCATTACTAACTACTAAATAAATACATTCCATATTTAAACAAGTCCTTACTGGTATCAATCTAATAATCATTAAGCCGACTACTTGAAACTTAATTGACTTACTAAAATACAAGAAACTGTTCCTTTATATATTATACGAAACTCACTTTTTGTTTTTATGCAAAACCTTTCTTTATGTTTTTTGCGCTTTTTTGTATTATATACCTTTTTTTGTAATTTTCTTTGTTATAGACGTAGGAACTACTATTGGGAATATGATTAAGAGAAACGATTTGTTTTTAAATAGAAGTAATTTAAATAATGTTTTGAGGTAATTAATTTGTAGTATTTGTAAAAAGAATAATTGGAAATGTGAAGCTCTTATGAGTGAAAGATAATTAGCTCGTTTTCCATCCCAATAATACTTCCTGGGGCGAGAACTTGCATAGAGTTCCCCCCCTTTTTTTGTTTTCTTGCCTGTTCCCCTTAACCGCGTACATCCGCCACTACTAATGCTGATTTCTTCGATGAGGATGTTCTTCGGGTTCCTGAGGTCGGGGGGCCCCAGACTGGTATCGGGCCCGCTCGTGAACTGGTGGGGCTAGGCGTGCTGCATCCGAACGCGCACTCAGGGTTAGATAGTCCATGGGCAAAAGGAGATCTTCTTGGTCAGGATATCCTCCTCCGAATCCCAGGGGGGTGATCGTTTCCCGTGCAATTTCCCAACGGCCGGGATCTTCTCGGAGCCTGGGGGGAAGGTTCCTCGGGATGCGGGGTCTAACGCCTGGGGGCGGTACAGGAGGCTCCGTGGGCGAGGTGGATTGTTCTTCCTTAGGTAAGTGCCTCTCTCCCGCCAAAGCGGCTAGATACAGGTGATACAGGCTTCGCGTCGTGTCAGGATACATTCTAGTCCTATCACGTATTTCACTGCGAAGTCCAGCGGTGAAGAGCAAACTGAGATAGGCATCAACTTCGCTATCAGTTAAGCGTTCAGGATATACTTCGCCAGCGAACCCGAGCAACCTCAGGTAGAAATGATCCACAGACTCATCCTTTCTCTGCTCGATGGTGCTCAGCATTTGTTTGCAGGCACGAAAATCTGCGCCGGACAAGGGCGCTTTGCTGGGCCTGGTAGCCCCGGTTAAGGCAGGGGTATTTCGGTCTCCGCGTATGTCAGCTTCCCCAGGGGGTGGTAGGACTCGTCCGTCCTTCCGAATTTCGTCTTCAAGGGAAAGGGCCAATAGATATATTTCGTCCAGATGACCAGATGTGGAGGGTATTTGAAGACGTATGTCTTTTCGTAGTCCAAGTATGAAAGTTCTCCCCAGGCTTAGCTTTACTGATTCCGACTCTGCTCGTGCACCATAGACGATAGCAGCGTGATCACAAAACCGATGGTAGTATTGCCATACCGTTTCGGTCTCCGTCTGTCTGACTTGAGACGGGACCATCGATGATACTGAAGCATGGGGCAGTTCGGTAGAGCGCGAAGGAGGTAAGCTACTTCCTCGTGGTTTTTCGCCCCTGATGGGGGATAGTGACCGGGGCTGGATTGGGGGGACTGTGTTCCCGTCCAGAGGGGTCTCTGATGCAGCTTCAAACAAATGATATGGTGTTGTTAAGGGGATTACGTAAGCGGCCGGCAGTGGTGTGGGGCGTATTTTCAATTCTTTCGTTGCGAAAGAGATTTCAAATGAACCACAAAACTTCGCCAGGATATCCGTTCCTAGTAGGATTACTGGTGGTAGACTAGGATTAACGAAAACATCATGAGGGATAGGTGGGTGGCTAGGACATCCCGGAAATGTGATGATGGCTTCAATCTTCTTAGTGATCTTTAGTTGATGTCCGGTGGCTGAGGAACTCTGACGTGGTTGCTCCAGATCTACCAGAGAGAAGCTGTGTCTCCTCACTATACTTTCTGATATAACAGTGATGCTGGCTCCTGTATCCAATACGGCCTCGATTATTATTCCTTGTATAGAAATATCAATGCAAGGTGTATTGTAGGCCGGGGGATAATCTCCTGTTGGCCATTCGGGTTCGTCCATTAAACACCAGACTCTATCTCTCCTGCCCGCGGAGGAGTCTCGGGATCGGCTGCCATGATATGGTGGAGGGGTTAGGGCTCGCGCTCCAGCTCTTCCGAGTTCAGGGCTTGCCGCACGCAGTGGTGGACTCTCTCGTTCATATGATTCAGTCCGCTGTTGGCGAAGTTGACGACAGTGTTCATTTCCTTGTACTTCTTCTTCGGGTCCGGATATTAGGGGTCTTCTGGGTCTAATAGGGTTAGGATATGCAGATTCCGGGGACAGAGGTGGGTAGAGCCCCAGAGGTTCCATGGGAATGTCTTCGAATCTTAGCTGTCCTTGTCCAGACGTGTAGGCATATGAGCGGGGTCGGACTCCTCTTGTCCTGTTTTCTGCGGCTGGTCGCATAGGTGGTAAAGGTCTTTCCAGGAGAGGGGATTGACTGCGTAGTTCAGACGGGCTGGAACCAACAGGCGGTGAAGTGGATGGAGAGGTCGGAACTCGTTGTATTCCAGTTCCCAACCTACTAAGTCTTTGTCCTAACCCGAAGCACGATCCACGCATTCGGGTTATGAGATTAGCCCTGAATTCGCTCATACATGGGGAAAACCAAATCGTAATGGCTACTCCTATCGCAATCAGGATAAGAATAATTATGAAACCAGTCCAGACATTCATATTGAGTGGGTGAATGACAAGCGGTGCAGTGCGGTGATGCTTTTCCAGCAATTTCTTCACAGCCTTGTTTTCGTATTCGGCTCGTTCCAAATCGGTAAATTGGATAGGGACCACGCCTAAATTAGGGGCCTCGAAAGGAACTCGGTAGGTAATAAGAGGTGCTGAATATTGCACAACCTCTATCGCGCTGGTTAGCACCAGGTCACCAACTATGATGTGGTTATAGGTTCCATGTTCTAGCCATATCACACCATTGCTGGGCACGGGGATGGTTTCACCTCGAGACACATGTTGTAGTTGGGGAGTTTGTGTGAGCATGATTTCCGAATGGCTGGTTCTGATCAGGACACCAGCTGGTGTTGAGGCAAAGTCCGTGTCAGGGGTTAGGACCTTTACCATCATCTGCTGTCTGCAGTTCGCAGCGTCAATGGGGGTGGCTGAAACAATCGCCTTGAGACAGGCTGACTGAGGTGTTGAAACCAAGGATTCAGGCCCACATACCCACAATCCGGGTGATGATTGGCATTCTTCAAGCTTGACTTCGGAGAATTCTGAACTATGGTGGTTAACTTCGTGTCTAACGAAGCGAGGAACAGGGGCCTTCATTTGGGCGTGGTTTGATGGGTCATTATATCCAACATTACTGACCTCATAAATGGGGGCCACATCTTCCCGTGTGGGGGTGGGTATTTCCATGATGAATCCAAAAAGTAGTTTTCTAATGTCCATTCTTACAGGGTAGATCTTTCCAAACCTGTAGATCAGGCTGGGTTCATCCCTCAAAATCGTTTGGTTCAATTGGGCGTGTCCATTCACTATGTCACGAATGATCTTGTAATTGATGAGGCTGGGGGAAATTCGTCCATCCAGTCCAGCAGCCATCACACTATCAATACTGTGTTTGAGGGAGTGTTCGAAGTTGGACACGATCAATGAATACTGCACCTGAGTACTCATGGTCAGGGCTTCGCATCGTGCGGAATTAATCAATCCAACCAATTCCTGTAGTGAATAATGCATGAAGGAATAGACTTGCTCGTTAGCTTCAACCAACCTCTCCAGGGCTTCCGTATGAGCGATTACTTGTTCGTCCAGCTTCTGAGTTGCTTCAATAATGGCATTGACCTTATCCTTTACGGAACCCAAATTGACAGTATTAGATATTGACAGGCCAAGTCCAACAATACCAATGATGGCGCCAATGGCTCGTTTAGATCTTTGCAAGGGGAACTGGGATTTTACATGTTGAAATCCGTGATCAGCATACAGGGATTCATTATATTCCTGATATTTGGGTTTGGAGGTGTTGCAAAGAATGGGACTCTTGTCGCAGATGATCTTCATTATGGATGAATAATACCTGGTGTTAAGTATTCCCCCGTACATCTCATGGTATTCTTCGGTTACGTTTCTGATCAGTCCATCCAAATGTGGTTCGTGCGGGCAGCCGCTCATGGTCTGATTGCGGGGAGTGTCGCACTTCTTGCACTGTTGCTGCAATTTCTCAGGGATGGAGGTGAAATCACCTCCGCAGAGTGAACAGAAAGAGAGCCAGGCTCGCATTTTGGCTATGTGCGGTGGCTTAGGCATCTTCATATGAATCAGGATAGGGACATATTCTGTTTTGGAATAGGTTGCCATTAAACCTTTGGGGGATAAGGCCAGACCCCACTTGGTAGATACCATGGTGTTCATTGCCTTGGCTCTTTGGGTGAAATAGTCCTCGCTTTCCTGCGCTTGGATGCAGGGGACTAACAGGGCTATCATTACGCCGAGTGCAAGCCACATCACTAGGATGGGAAAGGGTAGTGAAGTCGGACCTTTTACTTTGGCGACTGATTTGGGCACAGGAGGTTCCTTGTGCTCATCTTTGGTGACAGCCAGATTCGTTTCTTCCCGGGGTAGGCGCACAGTGGCGGGGACTGAGCTCGATCTTGTCTTACTCTTGTGTGTCGGGGTAGGGGTCTTTCTTCTGGGCGGAAGCGGAGAATCAGTCGTTCTCCTGATGGGATGAAGGGCTTCCATTCGGGCTCGGGCAAGCAGAAACTGCTGATATGATTCCCAACAGCGTTCCCTTTCACGCTTCAATTGCCAGACACGCCGTTCTTCCTTCTGAGCACGTTTCCGCTCTCGGCTCCGGACGTCCTTCAAGAGTCTACGAAGAAACTTGATGTCTTGGGGACATAAATCAGATTCGGGGATTACAACTTCTCCAAGGGTTTTCTTTATCTTCTTGATAACCTTCTTCTTTTTCTTTTTACTCTTCCGGTTCTTTCTGGTCTTTATGACGATGGGCTCAACTGCATTAAGATTGACGCGCACTTCTCGAGCTCGGAGTTTCTTTGTGGCATCTTCCAATTCTTCGTCGTCTGAGCCTTCTGTCATATCTGAGCTGGATATATCTGCCGGACTGTCCATCAAGTCATTCTTGATAAACTTTCCACGAAATAGATCAAACACATTACTATGGGGTGAGGGATCGGTGTTTTCTTTATCGTCGTCTTTTAGACCCAAAGTTAAGGGAATTGGGGGATCCAATAGGTTTTCAACCCACAGATCGAGTCGTCCAGCGTGGGGGGATTCTTCAGGTGCTTCCAATAGGTCGCTATCAAGACAGCAGTAGAATTCTTCGTCAGAAACAGATCTCCCCACTTTCTTCAGTATCCTTCTGCTGACTTCATAAATGGCTTCCTGATCAATGGGCTTAAACTTACTTTTTCCGGGGTACCTAGTAAGATCAGTGATTTGATATTCCATCCTAGCTGGGGAATGCGACCCGTTTTGAGTCATAAGGATGCTGGGATCCAGGGCCTGCAGAAGCTCTTCTTCTGAAAGCATTTCTCCGAGTCGATCCAAAACTCTTCGAGCAAATTTGATGACTGGGCCCATCTCGACGGGGGTAACTTTTAAGTGACTTTCTGGTCTTGATCGGGTAGGCGGCAGGTTCTGATTCTGGAATTTCTGACTCTGTTCTTCTGGTTCCTCTTGATTCGTTGGTCCTTGTGCTGGGACCAGCGGAGCATGCAGCAGGTCCATTGCCATATTTCCTTGCGCCAGGACTTTCTGTGCGCTTTGCATCACGGTAGGCATGTCAATCTGAGGATTGGGTTTGGGACCTGCAAGAACTGAATGGGGATAGAGAGAAATGATTCCGTTACCCTGATGACTGACAATCGGCCCAATTTGTGGAGTAGGGGGTAACCCGAGTTGTATCCTAAATTCCCGCACTGCTTCTCCTAAACCAATGGTCAAGGCGTCAGAAGGAGGGACTGACTGGAATCTGGGAGCAGGACAATTCTGGGTGAAATCGTAACATCGGGGGCTTCTTCGCAGTTCTCGTCCGCGTCCCAATGAGTGTCCTCGTGATTGATTCCTTCGCGGGTCCCTTTCGTAGGGTCCGGGAACTCTCTTCGTTGGTACCCGGACCAGTTGGGTTACCTCACTGGTTGACTGTTCAGAGGAACTCTCCTTCTCTGGATTCTTCTCTTGGGAAGAGGGAGGCACTGGTGAATCCTGGGGGAACCTTTTCTTCACTTGGGAAGGGTAACCATATTCTATGGTTCTAGGTTCTTCCAACCTATGGGTGCGAGGGTAGGTAACAGACATTGGTTTCTGATACATGGGCAGAGCATAAAGCTCACGGTCCAGTCGCTCGGCTTCGGGATCCACGGATTCTTTTTCTGCATTCAGAGTATAGGTGGATTTTCCTTGTGTCTGTTCAATCTTGACGTAGGGAGGGATTGAGAAATATTGTCCTCCCAAGTCCTTGATTTCCTGTTCCAGTTGTAGAATTTGAGTGGGTAGGCTGAAATTTTCAGGCGGAAAGTAAGCAGTTTTCCTCTCCGGTTCGGCTCCAATGACTTGAACCATAGGAGGGGTACTTCTCTGTTGCCTCACATCGGCGAATCTGGATCCATAGGGAGCATGAACAGCTTCGGCAGCATTTCGCTCGTCATTCCTGTTCCATTGAGGTTTGGGCTGGGGATATTGCTGGTACTGTCCGGGGGATCCATTTCTGGGAGGATATCGGTTGTCCTGATTCCGGTTCATTCCATTCCCATTCTGCTGGTATCTGGACGGTCCATTGTTGGGTCTGTAGTTGTTGGGATTCCCGTTGTTGGAGTGGTTGTTGTTGTTGTAGTTATTGCGAGGGGGACCAGGATAGTCGTTTCTGGGTCGGTAGGCTCCACCTCCAGGGGACCGGCATTCGCGCTTGGAATGTCCAGCTCTTCCACAATTGAAGCATCGGAAATCGTTAGGAAATGGGATCTTATCATTTCCTCTTCGGGGAGGAAGGGCGTTCTTAGACTGTTCGGGAGAGGATATCTTGATTCCTTTTATCTCGTTGGCAAGCACGGCCGTGCTCTGAACCAGGGAGCTGATTGTGTTCAAAAGGGCGGGACCAGTGAGATTTGCACTTGAGACAGCTGCCTCTGGGTCCACTTCTAAAAAGGCAGGCGTTCCCTCTCCAGGGTAAACACCTTCGGCTTCTCTGGCCTTTTTGAAGGCTTGGGAATAGTCCGCAGTATCCATTGGGACATGTGGTTTGAACTCATTCCGTAGTCCAATGAGAAAGGTCTTCAACTTGATGTCTTCCAGCATGTCAGGGTCTCCTCGATCTTCCCAAGCGATCCGGGCATATTTCTGCAATCGGAGAGAGAAGTCTGCGACAGATTCATGGGGCATCTGTCTGATGCTGAACAGCTTAGCTGTGGCGTGCATGTCCGTCATGGGAGGTATCATAACTTCTCTGAGGGCTCGTACAGACGCTTCCCAGTCATCTTGTTGCATGGCGCCTCTGGGCATGCATTTGAATATCTCAGCAGCTCTGCCTCTGAGAGTAGACGAGATGTTCATGACCTTCTGGTAATCGTTCAGGTTGAGTCTTTGGCTGAATCTCTCGTAGTTGACAAGATGATCATCAAAATTTTCATGATCCTTTCCAGAATAGATAGGCATATCTCGGTAGGAGGCAGCTATGGCCTGATTCTGGATGCTATCACGAAGTTGACCTAGTAGGTCTTCGATATTTCCATTAGGTGCCATGGGGGCATGAGGGAAAACCAAGGGCATCTGAGGGTTAAAGGGAGGAGGTGCTCCACCCACGGGACCTGGAGGCACGTGTTGGGGGCCCATGTTCGGGGGTCCGTTTCCATCTTCGTCAGCAGGATTGAATTGATCCATGTTTTCTTCCGGGTTTGATCGGTAGGGTCTCAATTGATTCCTTGATAGGGTTAACGTTGATCCTCGTTTGATCTTAATGATGAAGTCGTAGGGTCGTGATGTTTCCTCACTGGTAGAGATTCCAACAGGATTGTCTTCACAGGAATGTCCTCACTGGGGGCTCCAACTTTTCTGTTTACCGTGTAATGAACTGAGTTGGATTAAATGAGAATTTGGCTTGATTTGATTCGGATTCAAGAAATGGGGTCGTATTAGGCTGATAGGTTCAGTTACACGGAAGGTCAGCGCGTTTGTCTGATTAGACAAACTTAGGTACCAGATTCCCGAAAGGTAGTTTGCCAAAATCGGGGATCTCTACAGCCAACCTGTTAGGGGTATAGTCGTGAGTTCGTTTAGATAGGGGTCGTTAGGTTGATCGCAGCAGGATTCAATCCAACAAGGTGATCGCAACAGGATCGTCTTCAGCAGCAAGATCGCAACAGGATCTGATTCAGCAGCAAGATCTCGACAGGATCTAGTTCAGCAATGAGATCTCAGCAGGATCTGACTCAGCAAGGCGGTTCCTAACTAAGTCTGGATGAGTACACAGTAATTTATTAACAAACGACAAGGTTAGATATGCTCTGAGAATAATAACGGTAATGACAGCAAAATTATCAAACAGGGGTCACTGGACAACTAATATTCACTACAATTATTAACAGTATATTATCAAGGTACAGGGTACCAGGGTTGCCAACTCTTTTGATAGATTAATACTTTTAAATTGACCGATATTAGAGGAAGACTGGTTATTAACAATTCGAGGAAGGATTCTTTCTTTCTTCCTTCTTCTCTTACTATAACTAACAGGGACTAAGTTTCACTCTAACTTAACCTTGGGTTCCTCTTCTTCAGGTATTGATTACAGGGTACGGTCAGGTACAGTGTGTACGCGTGAGTTGTGTATGTAAAGTTAGCTTCCTTATCCGTCTACTCACAGAATTAAACTGAACAACAATTAACTGATAATTAATTAAAGTTAAGGATATAACACTTCTGTTCCGGGAATGGGTGAGCGGGCTTAGATCTGGTATTAAAGACTCTCAAGGAATCCCACAGATCTAAGGCGGCTATCGGACGGTGGAGAGTACAAACACAGGGGTCGGTCTAGGCGGGGAGTTACCAGGAGATGCCCGAATTATAATTAATATAGATTAAAATGTTATTTAAATTATCTTCCAAGGAACTTCTTCTGACTGAAGGATTAACTATTGATAAGCAAAGTCTAAACCAGAGACAGAAGGGGAGCGACAGTCCCCATGCAGGAAGAGGTGAAGATGACAATTTGAGACATTTGAATGAATTTCTTGGAAAGAGCAAAAGTAGAAATAATTGCAATAAAGTTCTTATCCGTTTTTCTCTAGACGAGTTCGCTACTGTAGGTTAAACCGGCAATGATCAGGTTCGGGTCAACGGTGTCTCTGCCTTAACTGCTAATCAATAAGTTCCAACTCCAATGTACCTTCCGACTTGTCTGAACTGATTCCAAATCAATGACCAAAATAATCCAATACTATCCGATTCCAATTATCTGAGTTCACTCTGATTCTACTGACAGGTACAGTCCTCAGGTCAATCCTCACAGTAATCACAGGACAGGTTCCAACTGATCTGAATCTCGGCAGGACGAACTGGCGGTGAACCTGAATCAAATGGGTTAAAACCCATTAGAACAGGACACAAGTGCGGGAATCAAACCCAGCAACTATTACTCACTTTGGATGGCTTTCTGAGGTAAAAGTTGAACTTCGTAAATTTTAAGTAACATTTGGCCAAGACAATTGAAAGTAGCGTGTTTTTAGGCCAGTTTACAGTTAGGACGGACTTAGTAGCGCGTTATTGCTTTGGGCACAAACGGATTTTAACCAAATATCAATTTCTAGGCGATTTTCTGCTATATAGTGCAGAAAATCGCAGGTACAACACGGTTCTTCCGTAGATATTTGGTTTACATTAATTAAACGTGAAATGGGAGTTTTGGGCATTTAGTGAGCAGGAAAGCGCCCGTTTCCTGCACGAAACTGCCATTAAACACAGAAGACATTCGTTTTCTTAAACTTATTACTTTTCTAAAATTCATTAGAAGATGGTTCAAGAAGATCTCTAAGTCATATCTACAGGTTAACTTTATTATATTTATTAGCTATCATTCATATAGTTTTTTGGATACTTACGTACTATTATTTACAATGTGTGCCATTCGATTCCGTTGTGTAGTTCTAGATGTTGGTTATTAGGCGTACTTCAATATTGGCGACCGCAACTGCCAGAGAGTATCTGACGGTATCACAGTTAACTTTTAGAGTTGTAAGTTGACATAAAAAGTTTGAGCAGCGGCCATGGTGCTTGTTACAAAACTGCAGAGTGGACCGAGATTGGTTGTTTCATTAACAAGTACAATTGAGGGCAAGCGCTGTTGTTCAGTGCTGCTTTTCCTGCAGCACCGAACCTTTAGGAAAACAATTAGCACAGGACCTTTTAACATTCTCGATAGGGACCTGGCATAAAAGTTTGGCGAGTTTTAACCAATATTTTACGGAAAATTACCAACTAGAATACATTTGACCGTTTGGTTGTCATGAACGCGTGAGGGCACGAATGGCACAGTCCTAACTAATAAGTATTCATACAACCTAGCATATTTGCAAACGAACCAGCACGAAGTCCTTATTTGCGATTCGTCCGCTCCTTGAGCATAGGACTACCTACGCGGACGAATCGAGGACTACTTAGTAGTTAAAGCCCATTCTGGGAGTCCCCGTGACTCTGAATTAAGCTCACTACTTGGTTGGCATATAATGCGACACGACAATAGACACCTGCTCCTGCTGGTTGACATTCACACGTTCTTTTTGAACATCAATCGGTAGACGGACATTCGGACACTTATTCGCAATCACACAATCTCCTACCTAAAAACGGGAATTCTATCATAGTTCCGGACGCACAAATCCCATGCACCCGATGGGAATCGACATACCGTTGGGTTTTGGGGCAATCCATACTGTTAACGTTTTTAGACCCATCAGGATCCTGTTCTTTAGACTGATAACACCAATTTTAATAATGACTATAATTTGGGTAATTATTACCGATAGTTGTAATCAATACTTCGAAGAGTTAGATTGATAGCGTTCTGGATTATCCCAATTTTGCAATTCACGTAACTAACAGACATTCAGCTAACCCAATTAATGCCCTAATGATGGTCGAGAAACGTGATTTGACTGCTAATTATTGTTGAACAATAGTTGTTAACGTAAGAATGAGAAATATTAATTTGAAGCTGAGGGTCATTAGTTGGGCAGTTTCTTAACAACATTTATACGAACGTGGCAATCCTCACAACCCCTATCGTACAAGGGGAGTTTCCGTGAGTTGCCGCTCAGTTAATCAAAACATTCATTCATCAGACACTCGAAACAGCATACGAAACAGACATTCAAGATTCATTCAAATCATGCATTTCTGAAACTTGATTGACTTCGGAACCTCACGCTCCATGAGGGGTTTACCCGAATAATCGCCTTACGTAAATTTAGAAACACATTCACACCCTAGCAACACATTCTTCCAATACATATCTAACTATTAAAAATACAAATTACTTAACTAAGCCCTAGTTCTATGTGCATATTTGACTATGAACTTTAAACTTTGTTGCGCTCGGATTTGGCTATTGCAATTCCGCAGAATTGCTTTGTAAAAGAAATTTTGTGAAAAAACTGGAACTTGGAAGTTTGATGAAACTTTGTATAAAGTTTGAAAGAAAGCCCGTGAGTAATAATTGCTCGGCAATTATTACTAACAACAAAGTTAAATTAAACTAAATACACAATTAACTGAAAGCTACAGAAAGCTGAGGAAGCCGGCCATTCCTCTCAAAAACTGCTTAATAGTTAAATAATTAAAAGTAATATCAACTCATAGTTTTAGGATTGATTTAAAATGACCTGTACGATTTTGATACCTAGCAATTTAAAAGCCGACCTAACGCTGAAATTAAGACACAATACAGAACTGTTGTTTTAAAACAATGCGTTGCCTTTTATAAAAGTCATGGCCGGCAACTCCTAGTTGCCGGCTGTGGGGAGAACATTTCTACTGACTAGCTTATTAGTATCAGAGCCGTAATTAAGGGGCTCCCTAGCTCAAAACTCAGAAGTTAGGTCCCACTCAAGATCCCGTTAAATCTACAAAAAGAAACCCCAAAAGTGACAACTGAAAGGCAGAAAAAGAAAAGGACAATTTTGTCGCGAAAAGAGTAATTTCTGGTTTGACTAGAAAGACGAAATGTACAACAGAAAAGGCGACAGAGGCACGTTTTTATCACTCCCTGATTTAGAAATCATAAACTAATAGCGAAATAAAGGCGTAATGAGAATTAAAATCGGCTCGAAAGCCCGACATGCTAAAGAAACAGAAACGTGGCCCAAAGGCCCAACATGCTAGAAAACATAAAATTGGTTATAATATTGCGAATATCGAAAAGTTGGGGCTCTGGGGCCCAAAATAGCGAGAGTGCTGGCCTTCTGGCCGTGGCTTGGATTTTGAGAACGATGGCCATTTGGCCTTAAAACATAAAAAAGGGGCCCATCGGCCAAAAATACAAACATACACAAAATTGGCCAAAGGGGCCACAATACAAAATCCTATCTTTTATCCTAGATGGCAGTTCTAGGCCGGACATAGAAGGTCCATGTGGCCACTCAAGTTGTTAGTGTTCGGGTGTTGGCTCAGTTTTCCCCTCTGGCCCAAGGGCCAGAGAGATCCCTAGATTTTTCTGTAGTTGGGGGTGTGTACTGCTATATTCCCATGTCACACCAGTGACACGAGAAGCAGTACACGGGGGAAAGAGGGACATTTTAGCGGCCGCTCTCGGCCGTACCTAGACGAACACTGACTAGAATTTTGAAAATCGGCGGCCAAGGGACAGCTCGTTGACAGCCGGTAATAAAAGCGGCTTTCTTTAATTTTGAGGGAAACTTCTAGAAGTTTCTAGAAGCTTCCCATGTTTTGTATGTGAGATCCGGGCTCTTTTCGGCCCGGGGACCAGGTGCGGGGTCAGATTAATGAGGTTTGGGAAATATAGCCCACAACTGGTCCCTTTTTTGATGGATTTCGGGGTCGAAACTTGGGCGAATTTTATAAAAGTTTTGGGTTTACACGTAAACGCAACCAAAGGGATAGGTGATAAAATCGCGGTCTAAACTTGCTCAAAAATTAACGAAAAGCTGTGGAATTTAGGCCAACCTGGGCCTATATAATACGAGAGAAATGTTAATAATTTAAATGGAATCGGAAAATTGGTTTGTTAATATTAAAATTATTTTAATATTCCTTTGTTCTCGGCCCCTCACTCTTGAGTCTCGCCTGGACTCTTGGCCGAGAACAAAGCGTGCCGGTCATTTGTCTTCGGCAACAATTGTTCCCTGCTACTGGAAACTCCTTGTTTCCAACAAGTCGAGAGCAGGAAAACGACGGCCAAAAAGGAAAATAAAATGGGAAAAAGATGAAAAAATATGCACATAGATATTTTTACGTAAGTTCTAACTAACTAAGAATTGTATTGTTAACTTCTACGTACTTAACTACCTAGGTTTGGTTTCTTTTCTTTTAATTTAATTTATTTTTGAGGCCACTAGGCCCCCTTCGAACCAATAGGATGTAGAAAAGGTGTGTACTAACTCTCCTTTCGAGAGGCAATTCTCCTGCTGGACTAAAGGCCAGCCCAAAGTTCACGAAAGGGCAACCTTCCAGACAATATGACTGGACTTAACACAAAGGTTACGTAAGTCTTAGTTAAGTTACACCTAACTTTTGAAAATACTAAAATTACGAAATGACAAACATTTTACTAAAACATTTTTGACCATAACTTTCTTAATATTGGGAGTTGAGAAATAAAATTTACATTTTTGGAATCAGCGTCGAATTGCCTTTCGATTAAGCCCAAGTTGTGTTTCCACATAAAATTTCGATTATTACGTAATAATTACCTAATTAACGCTAATTAACACTAATTAAAATGTTTAACTCATATTAAGACTAACTTAACCTAACTGATGGGAAATCAAAGCCAAATAATGTCAAACATGACTACCTACGTCTAAATACGGTTACCTATGCGCTTGTAACTACATATTATTTGCTGAAGGGATACTTCCACATAGTAACTACCGTATACCAATGAACCATCTTCGTATGATTGAATTTGACAGTAAAATTGAGATTATTGTTTGCAAACAGAGAGAAATTACACATTTTTGTGGATAATATTAGGACCTTTTCTTCGAGTTTTGGGTGGTCGGTAAGAATATGTGAGTTGACTAAGATTGGGTACTAATGACGAGGCACCAGCTCCTCATTAAAGTGTGAACTTTTGCAATTATTATCTGTTCAGGGATAACAAGATCCAAGTGAAAAGGCACCCGCTTTTCACAGGGAGGCAATATTAAGGGATTTCCTTCCAAACTACCTAACTGACTAAGATGTGTATTAATTTATGATGCTGTTCTTCTTGTATTAATAGACCTGACCTTATAAAGCGGATTTAACCAATCTTCCCTTTCATTCCTCTAAGAATTGGTTATACTTTAGAGATTGGCAACCCTGTTCTTAATTACACACAATTACGATTACAGCTTGGACGTTCATTCAAGAAACTACGATCATGGCAATCTTTAACTTAGCCCATTTTCTGAGATCTTTCTTAGCCTTTTCGAGTGATCATTGAGCAAATCCTTCTTTTTGGACCAATTCTTCAAAATCTGATTTTTTATTTAACCAATTTCATTACAACCTCCACCGGAAAAATGGGTAGGGTTTTGACTAGGGGGGAAGACCAAAAACAAAACGATTCCTCCATGGGCGATTTACAATCAGTCATTCAACAATGTCATTAACTACTCACATCATTATCAAGACGGATAAGGGATTAAATTATTCTTGCTTCGGTTGATACCCGCTCTCCTTAGGTACCCTCTTAGACTATATTACAAACATAAGAATCGTTACTATTATCATCTACATCATTCCTTCAATGGACCACATACTTTCAGTCATGAACTCACTTTATCCTTCTTCTTCTTCTTTTATAAATCCATTCTGGTGGGGTCGACCTTCTATGGGTCCGTTCCGCAGCCACCTTACCTAATTTGCATATTCCTTATGATTTCTTACTTCTTACTTTAGGTGGGGTCGACCTACTATGGGTCCGTTCCGCAGCCACCTTCACTTCTTCTTAGCCTTCCCCGGCTCTTCTAGACTACTTATCTCTATTCTGACTCTAAATCCTAATTCTTTCTTGGAGCTCACCCGGCTCTGACAGCATCAAACAACTTAACCAGTTTCGGAGTATCCTTACATCAAGGGGGATTTGTTTCCTAGAGCGCACCCGGCTCTTACAGCATTTCGACTCGAGCACGTTTTCGTATATCCTTCACTAATGATTACCCTTACTTTCTTAGAGCGCACCCGGCTCTTACAGCTTCAGAAGTCTTGAGATTAAATATCGGTCATTCTCTTTACTATTCCCGTCTTCATATAACAGCAAACTAACATCATCATACCATCATAACTTCTATCGAACACAATATCAGCTAAAATCTAACACAAAAACTTCTAGAATCTATCTCAATGTTGCAATTCCATTCACGAAATAACCTCGCTCTGACAATGTCTTTTTTGGCAATCAAAACTTATTCGCTACCTCATCATACTGCAAATCAAAATACCGATAATATAAACACACAACACAAAAGAGAGTATTAACTGCACAATTGCTATAATAAATCCATTCCAACAGAATTCCTCCTCGTACTTATGGGGGGGCTAAGACTAGGGATTACAAAATGATTAAGGTTTTCGAAAACCCTTGGATTTTGCTGTTAGGTCTCTCTCAAAACTTTGAACCATCACAAGCGTATTGGGGTCGTACAAGCTAACAGTTAATTGACACAGCATAGTCACGACACATAAAGGTACACACAAACGATATTTACAAACAAGCGAATCATAAGGTATAACGGGAGATTCGGATCCTTATTGAATATATATATACATCCAGCCTACTAATTTTGGGTGCCAACCGTCTCATTCAGGGCTTTAGGTTCACGATCAGAACTTCCACATGTCATGCTAAGTAGAAGGACAGCAATAATAAGGAACAAAAATATAATGAACCATTCTATACAAACAGTGGTGACAAAAGTCTATACAAAAAGATAAATGTGAATACTCTGTACAAGAATACAATATCATAGAGATCAGTCATAATACCCTTCCTTTTTTTTTGATTTTCTGAATGTTACCCCTTTTTTTGTGTTTTTAAACAATTAAGTTTTACAAATAGGTAAACTCTACACACATGTGAAATACCAAAAATGAAACATTACACAAATAGGTACACGTTACAAATAAGGCACAGTAAGTACAAAAGTACAAAAGTACAAAAAGTTAAACAAATATATTTTTTTGATATTTTTATATATGTTATTTTTTTGTATATTTTCGAATGTTACTTTTTATAGGTGTTTTTGGTTTAGTGTATTTACAAAATTTCATAACTGCACTGTTAGGGGAGTGTCAGAGGGGATACTCATAGTCTTCGTTGTCAGAGGGATAGGGGGAGTCTAGAAGGCAGGCCAGATAATCCTCCATTTGCCAGAAGGTGATGGTATCGTGGCTCGGGCACACTGGCAGGGAGAATTCCTTGGCTCCTTCGGAGGTGGCCTTAGCCATCTGAGCCTCATATTCCTCATGGTTCTTGGCCTGGCAGAAGAGACGTAGCTCTTCGATTTGCTCGCTATACTCCTGGGGAGGGATAGTATTGTCGTCGAGGCGATTCTTGAGGGCCCGTGCCTCCTTGAGGATAGAAGCAGGCGTCTTGTCCTGCCCTTCGTTGAAGAGACGAGATGCAGGTGGCGTCTGGTTCTGCCATTCTATGGAGAAGAGGGAAGAGGGTTGGGCGTCGGATTCGGATTCCTGTTCCTGTTCGGATTCCTGTTCCTGTTTTATATCCCTTTCCTCACCCTCTAAAAAGGCCTGGATTGGGGACTTGGGGGGTGAAGGAGCTGAAACCTGGTCGTTCTTCAAGGTGGCATAGTAGGTAAAAGGTAAAGCCCCTCTGGGCATTTTCGAAATTTCAAAATACTCATTTTCGAAAACTGTTAAAACTTGTTTAAACTTGTTTTCCTTTGCAATTCTGGAAGTTGACTATTTTGAAATTTCGAAAATGCCCAGAGGGGATTAAAATGCAATTGCCTTTATCATGGTCTGTATCTTTACCTGTACTGATTTTAGCTTAATTCTGACGTGACCATTGCAATTTTCAGCATGAAATACCCTTTGTGTCCAAAAATCATCGAAAACGGACGAGTAGTTGTGAAGATAGCACCTAAGGTTTTCTTGTACAATTTTGGTGGCGCAGCGAAAACTATTTGAGGAGCCTTGCAAACCCTTCTAAAATCTGGTGGCGCAACCAAGAACCAGTTAGTCTTATGGAAGTTGGATAAATAAGGCGATAGATCTAGGTGAAATTGATTCATGGTGGAACTAAATAATAATGCAATCTGGGGCAATTCAAGACTTATAAAGTGGTCGTTCAAACCTTACTATATCAAAGAATGTCAGTTTTTTACGACCACGATGTGATTCCTGAATTTTGTAAGTTTGAACAGTCGCAATTAAGACTTGCCTAGCGATGTTGAGTCTGGCATCGGACTGTTATTTGTGCTTAGCTAAAACTAGGATGGCTATTTTTCTAATATCATAGCAACATTGTGCTTTTCGAGTTATTTAGTCTTTCTAATTAGGGGCAGGTCGATAACTTTGACATATAGATGTCTATAAAGAAGTAGCTAGTGTCCTACCCAACTATGAGACACGATTTTGAA
>JASAND010028978.1:0-95466 GCA_030248195.1 Trissonchulus latispiculum | reverse complement strand
CAGCCAAGGAGATGCAACACACAAGTTCTCGATTGGCTACGTCAGCTCACCACACTTTTAGTGAGTTAGCTAACTACATTTCTGTCTGTTTATTAGCTGAAAAGTTGCCAAAACACGCAGTTCTTATGCAAAAAAATCGTTCAAACTATCGGTACATTACTTATACAACCGTATCACGGTCCACCAAAATATGCTGATTGTAGTAATGAAATAGATATGAATTTAGAATAAAAATAGATGCATGTAGTTATCAAAAATGGTTAACAGAATACTTGATAATCAAATAACAAAACATCGGACACAAGAAAACTAAGTTAACAAATCCCAGACTTGAGAAATTTCAATGAGAGCATTCATTAAATCTTCCTTTGTGTTTTAACTCTGCTTAACCCGCGTGTTTGACAGGGGTTAAATTTCAATGCGAAAAGCTTTGAGGGAGTTAAAAATTAAAGCTTAACCCTTTCATGAAAAGGGTAGTTCATTTTAACCCTACCTAGTTAGTTTGTGCCTCAGTTCAGGTACAAACCACCCATGCCAACGCGCAGAGCCAGCCAGTCTTACTATGCAACAACACAGACCTATATCAAAGCAGCCTCAGTCCGAACTACAGGTGTCACCTTGCGCCTCAGCCCAGGCACAAAGCACCCATGTCAACGCGCAATGCAGCGAATTCTTACTTTGCAGCAACACCGGTCTACATCAAAGTAGTCTCAATAAAGGTGTGCGCCTCAGCCCAGGCACAAGACACCCCAGTCATCGCGCAAAGCCAGCGACTTCTTACTATGCAGCAACACCGATCTACATCCAAGAAGAATCAACCTAAACTCAAGGTGTGCGCCTCAGCCCAGGCACAAAGCACCCATGTCAACGCGCAATGCAGCGAATTCTTACTTTGCAGCAACACCGATCTACATTAAAGTAGTCTCAATAAAGGTGTGCGCCTCAGCCCAGGCACAAGACACCCAAGTCATCGCGCAAAGCCAGCGACTTCGTACTATGCAGCAACACCGATCTACATCCAAGAAGAATCAATCCAAACTCAAGGTGTGCGCCTCATTCCAGGCACAAAGCATCCATGTCAACGCGCAATGCAGCGAATTCTTACTTTGCAGCAACACCGATCTACATCAAAGTCGTCTCAATAAGGGTGTGCGCCTCAGCCAAGGCACAAGACACCCAAGTCATCGCGCAAAGCCAGCGACTTCTTACTATGCAGCCACACCAATCTACATCCAAGCAGCCTCAATACCAAATCCAGGAGTCAGCTTGTGCCTCAGCCTAAGCACAAAACACCCACGTCATCGCGCAAAGCAGCCAATTCTTACTTTGCAGCAACACCAATCTACATCAAAGTAGCCTCAACCTAAACTCAAGGTGTGCGCCTCAGCCCAGGCACAAAGCACCCATGTTAACGCGCAATGCAGCGAATTCTTACTTAGCAGCAACACCGATCTACATCAAAGTAGTCTCTAGTCTCAATAAAGGTGTGCGCCTCAGCCCAGGCACAAGACACCCAAGTCATCGCGCAAAGCCAGCGACTTCTTACTATGGAGCAACACCGATCTACATCCAAGAAGAATCAATCCAAACTCAAGGTGTGCGCCTCAATCCTGGCACAAAACACCCATGTCAACGCGCACAGCCAGCCACTCTTACTATGCAACAACACCGATCTACATCCAAGCAGCCTCAATGCAATCTGAAGGTGTCCGCTTGCGCCTTAGCCTAGGCGCCAAACACCCACGTCAACGCCTACAGCCACCCAATTCTTACTATGTAGCAACACCGATCTACATCCAAGCAGCCTCAATACCAAATCCAGGAGTCAGCTTGTGCCTCAGCCTAAGCACAAAACACCCACGTCATCGCGCAAAGCAGCCAATTCTTACTTTGCAAGCAACACCGATCTACATCAAAGTAGCCTCAATCTAAACTCAAGGTGTGCGCCTCAGCCCAGGCACGAGGCACCCAAGTCATCGCGCAAAGCCAGCCAATTCTTTCTATGCAGCAACATCGATCTACATCCAAGCCGCCGCAGTCCAAACACCAGGTGTCAGCTTGCGCCTCAGTTCAGGCACAAAACACCCATATCAACGCGCACAGCCAGCCACTCTTATGCAATAACACCGATCTACATCCTAGCAGCCTCAATGCCATCTGAAGGTGTCCGCTTGCGCCTCAGCTTAAGCGCCAAACACCCACGTCAACGCCTACAGCCACCCAATTCTTACTCTGCAGCAACACCGATCTACATCCAAGCAGTCGCAACCCAAACACCAGGTGTCAGCTTGTGCCTCAGTTCAGGCACAAAACACCCATATCAACGCGCACAGCCAGCCACTCTTACTATGCAACAACACCGATCTACATCCAAGCAGCCTCAATCCAATCTCCAGATGTGAGCTTGCGCCTGAACCTAGGCACAAAACACCCACGTCATCGCGCAAAGCCAACCAATTCTTACTATGCAGCAACACCGATCAACATCCAAGCATCCTCAATCCAATCTGAAGGTGTCCGCTTGCGCCTCCGCCTAGGCGCAAAACACCCACGTCAACGCGCACAGCCAGCCACTCTTACTATGCAACAACACCGATCTACATCCAAGCTGCCTAAATCCAATCTGAAGGTGTCCGCTTGCGCCTCAGCCTAGGCGCCAAACACCCACATCAACGCGCACAGCCACCCAATTCTTACTATGCAGCAACACCGATCTACATCCAAGCAGCCTTAATCCAAACACCAGGTGTCAGCTTGCGCCTAATTCCAGGCACAAAACACCCATTTCAATGCGCACAGCCAGCCACTCTTACTATGTAACAACACCCAGCTACGTCAAAGCAGCCTCAATCAAACTCAAGGTGTGCGCCTCAACCCAGGCACAAAACACCCATGTCAACGCTCACAGCCAGCCACTCTTACTATGCAACAACACCGATCTACTTCCAAGCAGCCTCAATCCAATCAGAAGGTGTCCGCTTGCGCCTCAGCCTAGGCGCCAAACACCCACGTCAACGCGCACAGCCACCCAATTCTTACTATGCAGCAACACCGATCTACATCCAAGCAGCCTTAATCCAAACACCAGGTGTCAGCTTGCGCCTCAGTCCAGGCACAAAACACCCATTTCAATGCGCACTGCCAGCCACTCTTACTATGTAACAACACCCAGCTACGTCAAAGCAGCCTCAATCAAAACTCAAGGTGTCAGCTTGCGCCTCAGGCAAGGCACAAAACACCCATGTCAACGCGCACGGCCAGCCACTCTTACCATGCAACAACACCTATCTAGATCCAAGCAGCCTCAATTCAATCTGAAGGTGTCCGCTTGCGCCTCAGCCTAGGCGCCAAACACCCACGTCAACGCACACAGCCACCCATTTCTTACTATGCAACAACACCGATCTACATCCAAGCAGCCTTAATCCAATCTGAAGGTGTCCGCTTGCGCCTCAGCCTAGGCGCCAAACACCGACGTCAACGCGCACAGCCACCCAATTGTTACTATGCAGCAACACCGATCTACATCCAAGCAGCCTTAATCCAAACACCAGGTGTCAGCTTGCGCCTCAGTCCAGGCACAAAACACCCATTTCAACGCGCACAGCCAGCCACTCTTACTATTGCAACAACACCCAGCTACGTCAAAGCAGCCTCAATCAAACTCAAGGTGTGCGCCTCAACCCAGGCACAAAACACCCATGTTAACGCGCACAGCCACCCACTCTTACTATGCAGCAACACCGATCTACATCCAAGCAGCCTCAATCCAATCTCCAGATGTGAGCTTGCGCCTGAACCTAGGCACAAAACACCCACGTCATCGCGCAAAGCCAACCAATTCTTACTATGCAGCAACACCGATCAACATCCAAGCATCCTCAATCCAATCTGAAGGTGTCCGCATGCGCCTCAGTCCTGGCACAAAACACCCATGTCAACGCGCACAGCCAGCCACTCTTACTATGCAGCAAAACCGATCTACATCCAAGCATCCTCAATCCAATCTGAAGGTGTCCGCTTGCGCCTCCGCCTAGGCGCAAAACACCCACGTCAACGCGCACAGCCAGCCACTCTTACTATGCAACAACACCGATCTACATCCAAGCAGCCTCAATCCAATCTGAAGGTGTCCGCTTGCGCCTCAGCCTAGGCGCCAAACACCCACGTCAACGCGCACAGCCACCCAATTCTTACTATGCAGCAACACCGATCTACATCCAAGCAGCCTTAATCCAAACACCAGGTGTCAGCTTGCACCTAAGTCCAGGCACAAAACACCCATTTCAATGCGCACAGCCAGCCACTCTTACTATGTAACAACACCCAGCTACGTCAAAGCAGCCTCAATCAAACTCAAGGTGTGCGCCTCAACCCAGGCACAAAACACCCATGTCAACGCGCACAGCCAGCCACTCTTACTATGCAACAACACCGATCTACTTCCAAGCAGCCTCAATCCAATCAGAAGGTGTCCGCTTGCGCCTCAGCCTAGGCGCCAAACACCCACGTCAACGCGCACAGCCACCCAATTCTTACTATGCAGCAACACCGATCTACATCCAAGCAGCCTTAATCCAAACACCAGGTGTCCGCTTGCGCCTCAGCCTAGGCGCCAAACACCCATGTCAACGCGCACGGCCAGCCACTCTTACCATGCAACAACACCTATCTAGATCCAAGCAGCCTCAATTCAATCTGAAGGTGTTCGCTTGCGCCCCAGCCTAGGCGCCAAACACCCACGTCAACCGCCACCCATTTCTTACTATGCAGCAACACCGATCTACATCCAAGCATCCTCTATCCAATCTGAAGGTGTCCGCTTGCGCCTCCGCCTAGGCGCAAAACACCCACGTCAACGCGCACTGCCAGTCACTCTTACTATGCAACAACACCGATCTACTTCCAAGCAGCCTCAATCCAATCTGAAGGTGTCCGCTAGCGCCTCAGCCTAGGCGCCAAACACCCATTTGAACGCGCACAGCCAGCCAGTCTTACTATGCAACAACATCCAGCTACGTCAAAGCAGCCTCAATCAAAACTCAAGGTGTCAGCTTGCGCCTCAGCCTAGGCGCAAAACACCCACGTCAGCGCGCACAGCCAGCCAGTCTTACTATGACTTACTCTTACCCAGCCTGACAGGTGCAAAGTGACATCTTGCATTTTGATTGAGGCTGATTTGATGGAGATCGGTATTTCTGGTTAGTAACGCTTGGCAGGCTATGCGCGTTGCCATAGGTGTTTGATGCCTGGCTGGTGCGCAACCTGATACCTTGTATTTTGATTGAGGCTGGTTTGATAAAGATCGGTGTTGCTGTTTAACACTTGGCTTACTGTGTGTGCAAGTGTGTGCGTGTGTGCGTGTGTGCTGATTGATATAGTTGTTTTGTACGCCAGCCCGGGCACAAAACACCTATATCAACTGACTCGCAGTCAGGCAAGTATTAGTGAACAGCAACGCCGATTCTCATTAAATCAGCCTGAATCAGAACCCAAGGCATCAGTTTGTGCTCCAGCCGAGGCAAAAAGCACCTATCAACGTGTACAGTAGCCAGCAAACAGTAAACAGCAATACCGATCTCCGACAAATCAGCCGAAATCTAAATGCAAGATGTCACTTTGCACCTGTCAGGCTGGTAAGAGTAAGGTATAGTAAGATTGGCTGGCTCTGCGCGTTGACATGGGTGTTTGGCGCCTAGGCTGAGGCGCAAGCGGACACCTTCAGATTGGATTGAGGCTGCCTGGATCTAGATAGGTGTTGTTGCATAGTAAGAGTGGCTGGCTGTGAGCGTTGACATGGGTGTTTTGTGCCTTGCCTGAGGCGTAAACTGATACCTTGTATTTTGATTGAGGCTGGTTTGATGAAGATCGGTGTTGCTGTTTAACACTTGGCTGACTGCGTGTACATGTGTGTTTGCGTGTGTACGTGTGTGCGTGTATGTTGATTGATATAGTTGTTTTGTACGCCAGCCCGGGCACAAAACACCTATATCAACTGACTCGCAGCCAGGCAAGTATTATTGAACAGCAACGCCGATTCCCATTAAATCAGCTTGAATCAGAACCCAAGGCATCAGTTTGTGCTCCAGCCCAGGCAAAAAGCACCTATCAACGTGTACAGCTAGCCAGCTTTAGTAAACAGCAACACCGATCTCCGACAAATCAGCCGCAATCAAAATTCATGGTGTCAATTTGCGCACCAGCCCAGGTACAAAACGCAGATATCAACACACACAGTCCGCCAAGGGTTACTAAAATCTAACTACAACTAACATCAAGCAAACCTCAAGCATCAATCTCAATAAACACACGAACATCCATGCACACACTCACACACACTCTCACTCACACAGACTCACTCAGTCACACACACACACACACGACACACCTATGCAAGATCTCCCCGAACAATACCAACAAAATCTAAATCACCCGTTTCTAAAAAATTCCTTTCATTAATCAAAGCTGTTTGTTAGAAATAATCAAAATAACTGATTGACATTGTTTCTATAAAACTTGCCCTCGTTCAAAATTTTTAGAGCGAATAAAATTTGTATAATATTAAAATTTAATAAAAACCACACACACTTACAGGATTAAGCCATGTCCATCAGCTCCTGGCGGTGCCTGAAATAAAGCAGTTTGAATATTAATATGCAGCAATACGACAACTTAGGAAGAAAGCAGTAGCGAATCGGGGTAGTTGGTAGTAGCTAGATTAATGACTCGAAAACATGCAGTTCTCAATGGAGACAGATGAGGTGAAGTCACGTGCGTCTCCTTAGCGAACTAACTGTTTGATCCAGAAAGAGCAAGCAAAACTATGTCTGAGTCACGAACATTTAGCATTATTTCATTTAATGAAAATTCAAAGAAAAGCGGAACTTTCAATTAAAATTACTAATAAAAATACTAAGTTTAATTAGCTTAAAGCCTGAAATGGTCCGCTCACCTAACATAAGCAGTGCTGAGAATAAGATATTAGTTATCCCAGGAAAACGCTAAATTAAATGTTTCAATTGCCACGTTTTAAATTAATTTTTAAATTTAATTTTTCAATAATTTTAATTTAATTTGCAGCATTAGTGTCACCGACGAATAGACTTTCCTGAGAAATTAATAAGTCGTCTCACCGAAGGTAGGGTGACTTTACTCCAAAAACCAGGTGATCCCAGGTTGATCTAATTTCTATTTCTATTTAAATTAAAAAGCTATTTCTGAAGAGAAAACGAGTGCTGTAAGTTTCTGAATGGCTGTTGTTTATAAATGTTCTTGCAAACATTTATAAAATTCCTAGATTACAGGTAACAAATTGTCTCTGTTTTGTTAAATTTATGCATTCAATTGACAATGTTTTCATAATTTGCTAACTAGAGACAATTTGTTTCCTGTAATCTAGGAATTATACAAATGTTTCCAAGAAAATAGATAAACAATAGCTATTCAGAAACTTACAGCATTCGTTTTCTCTGCAAAAAACAGCTTTTTACCCATTTTAAAAAATAAAACAACCTGGGATAACCTGGTATTTGGAGTAAAGTCACCCTACTTTCGGTGAGCGGACTCAGCCACGACTTATTAATTTCTCAGGAAAGTATATTCGTCCGGGACATTGATTCTGCAAATTAAAACGTGGCAAATTGAAACATTTAATTTCCATACACAATAATTCCAACATAATTTTTCTGGGATAACCACTATTTTATTCATGCACTGCTTATGTTAGGTGGGCGGACCATTTCACGCTTTAAGCTAATTAGACTTTGTATTTTAATAATTCTAATTACAAATTCCGCTTTTTTGAAGTTTCATTAAATTCCAAATTCTAATTCTAAATTCTAGTGACTCATGGAGTACTCTTGACGGACTATCAGCTAGCACAAAATGAGGTAACTATGATTTTTGGCGAACCAATAAAAAAGTCAATTTTTTAGTGGAACCATGCGTGACACAAAGCTAAATGTTCGTGACTTATACACAGTTTTGCTTGCTCTTTCTGGATCAAACAGTTCCAGCACTGGATCAAAGATATGGTTCGCTAAGGAGACACACATGGTGAAGTCGGACAATATTAGAAAATGAGTTCTCCCTTGGTCCACGTTGGCTGCGTGTAGCGTGTAAAGGGGACGGATCGCCGGGTACCCAATTTTATAGTCGCCAATTTTGCTATTTTGATGTATAATATGCCCCAGTGTGTCAAAAACAAGATAAATTTCTGGCAGTAAAACAAAATGACTGTTAAGTAAACCCAGTTAAGAGATTTCGCGGTACAAATCCTACCAAGCGAATATTACGTCAAGACGGTTACAAAGGCGCTTGCACATAGGACTGCAAAAGATTACGGCATGGCCAACACATCATTTACTGCTGGGTAAATAAGACTGATACGCCACGTAACTAGCTAATCATGCTAACTCTAGCTAACTCTCTCTAACTTACGCGTAAAAAGAGTTAAATTTAACAACATCATTTTTACAAATGACGGAGGGGTTAATTTTAGCTCTGCAAGTTGAAATTTTTAATCGCTGAAAAATGCTGTCTGCGAAAGTAATCCCTGTTTAAACCCAAACAGTGCGCAATTTGATCATTTTCAGAGGGTCTCAGCCAGGCTAGCACAGGCGAATCAAGTCAAGCCATTGTGCTGCGATTTGCTTCTCACCATTATACAGAAGTATGCGAAATTGCAGCTTTGGATCTCTACGTATGAGTAATTAATCTAATCTAGTAAGTAGCTAATTTGAATCAACTTCAAAGGAACCGACAACGGCGCCACTCTAGAAGTATATAATGTCTAAGGGCAAAGTTTGTATGCCAACCAATGGGTTGGTTCAGGACAGGGTACCTACGTCTAATACCTACATCTTTGTAGAGTAATTCTGAGCAAAAAGCTGCCTCCATCGAATTTTGAAAGCTCGTAGAAAGCCAGCGGTCCTACAGGAAATAACGTCTTAAGAGATATTAGCATGTTAAGTCCAGACAAGATTTATGCAAGTTATAGCCCATTTGCTCTCACACAATTTTCAAACTATTCATAAAGAAATAATGAAATGCCTGCCTGCAGTCACTAAGACCGAAGCCTTAGTCCGAACAGGAGAGAGCCAATGGGCGATGTGAGCGCTCTTACCCAGAGAGAACTAGTCTCTGGAGCTCCTGCCTGGTAGGAATGCCTTGTGCCTTGTATCCTTCGTGGATCCGCCTGGTGGTCCGCGTTAACCTCAGTTTCTTGATGTAAGTTTTCAAACTATTGGAAGTTGAGAAATTTCACTGTCTGTATGTTTAACCAGGGCAACCTTTTAGTAGACTATGGTGAACGATAAAAAATGTTTTGCACTTGTTTTGTTACGTGGACACCATGGGAGCACAGAATATGTGAAAGTGAGAAAATCGATGGTGGTGGAAAAATCGCGATCCTAAAGAAATAGCGGTAGTTTCAACATAATCTGATTTTGCAGCTTTTGGGTCCGATTCTGGGAAGAATCTATCCCGACTTCACCGAAGGGTGTACCCAGAGTTGTATGCGGGCCGCGGGTACCCGCGGGTACCCGCGGGGCGGGGCGGGGCGGGCCGAATTTTACTATCCGCGCGGGCCGCGCGGGCCGATGCGGGCCGATTTTGGGCGACTTTCCTGGGCTAATTTTGCTTTCTAGAAATTTCATACATTCCAAATCATATACAAAAGGAGACAATATTTCCGATTTTTAAAGACTATTTGACTTCGTTATACCATTCGATACCTTCTGTATGCACTAACATACGCAGTTGGCATTATCAGCGGATCGAGTATTAACCCTATGTGTATGACTTAAGTATTATTGTTTTTGCACATAAATATAAATCCCTGATAACGTCTTACTGAAGTTCCACAGCAAAATAGGTCTTAACTAGTCTTATCTCGATTACTCTCCACCACCACTCAGAATCCTTAAAGCTTGACCAAATGAGCTAAGATTTGGTATGGATATGTTTTCGACTACGCTGACTTCAAATAGCGCAAAATTTGTCGATTTCGTGAAATTAGATTTTTTTCGATTTCTAAGGGGGGACCAAGGTCAATCGAAAAATTTTTGTCTTCGAAAGTTGTATAGGGGTTTTCGGGGTCGTAGAACACGAATCTGAAGTCCGTTTTTCGATTCAGCTTTTCGACAGCTTAATAGAAGCTAAAGTTTTAAGCTTAAATTGCAAGCTTATGCTAAGCTAACGAAAAGTTGAATCGAAAAAATAGACTTCAGATTCGAGTTCTACGACCCGAAAACCTCTATATACGACTTTTCAGCAAAATCGAAGACAAAAATTTTTTCGGGTTTCCTTGGTCCCCCCTTAGAAATCGAAAAAATTGAATTTCGCGAAATCGAAAAATTTTGCAATATTTGAACTCATCATAGTCGAAAACATATATACCCATACCACATTTTAGCTCATTTGGTTAAGTTTTAAGGATTTTGAGTGGAGGGGGGGTAATCGAGATAAGACCCCAGGGCGTTATGGAGAAAACTGTCTGTGTTTGCTAAGGCGCCGCCGCTTTCAAAACCAATTTTCATTTTTCATACAATTAACAGGTGGTTAGTTAAGCTCGTTAAGTGCTGATACTCGCTGTCAAGGATATATGCGACAAACATTTGAAGAAATGAGCAAAATCATTGCCCAAAAAATTTTTCATGGTGTACCCTTTAGTTAAGGGAAGCTAAGCTTTTGTTCCCACATTAAGAACAGTAAATTGGTAGACAACTAAGTTCAAATCAGACGCACAGAAAAATTAGAGGGATCCGGAAGTATCTTTCAAAATACATCAGTTTTGATGCTCAGGAACTACATAGGTAGCAATTTTTACGTGCGGGTACCTGCGGGCCGGATTGCGCGTGTGCGGGCCGCGGGCCGGAGTGTTGCGGGCCGCGGTCATAAGGTGCGGGCTGCGGGCCGGGCGCGGGCCGGAAAAATCGGCCCGCATACAACTCTGGACCCCTGCAAAAACCCCACAATTATCAGAGGGTCAACTCCAAATTAGCAAAAAACCCTAATCTTTTAGATTTTCAGATAGAAATTAGTAAAAAATGAAGATTTTCAGGGATGTTTAAGCAATATTTTCGTAAATCGCTGTTTTGCTAAAAATACGCAATTTATTTATATAGTAAAAATTCGCTAAAGGGTGTACTTATTTTCCTTTCTGGACTACTTCTGGAGGGTCTACCCGTTTTTTGTCGGACAGGGGGTATGCACTAGACGCCTTCATTGCGGCCCGCGGGCCGGACCGAGCGGGCCGACGGGCAAAGTTCATGGGCCCGGCCGGGCAATGGGCCGAGTTTCCGGCCTGCTCTCATTATTTTTGCTAGATTTTGCTAAAGAATAATAACTCAAATTTTAGCTTGAAAGATTTTTGTGCTTCTTGATCAGGTTTCGTACACATTAACACGGCTTTTCAGGAATTAGTTTCAGTATTTTCATTTCGTAAATTGTGCATTTTATTTAAATTAGTCGATTAAATTGTGAAATAATGCTAGATATCCTTCAAATTTTAAAGTTATCTCTTTACGTACAAATCAGCATGCGCATGCTCATTTCTTGATTCGTGAAAAGGTACTCAAAAAATTATTATTTCAAATGTTGTACAGCATAACTCTGCGGTTCAAAACATTCGGAACAAGTGCTTCAAACTGTTAAAATTCGGAAAGGTAATTTAAACTGTAATTACAAAAGTTGCTACTCAAAATTAATGCCAAATCCCTCAATTCATTGAAGCCATTCTTGCGATTACAACACAGAAACTTCAAACTGAATTTCAATAAAGTTCAAATTTTTTGAAATTCTGCTCCTTGTGAAAAAAATAAAAAATTTCGCGGGCCAGGCCGGGCCGAGTGGGCTGAAACCTTTTACGGGCCGGGCCGGGCGGCCCAAGAAAAAGTTTTCACGGACCGGGTCTGGCAGCAAAAAATCGGCCCGTGCAGGTATCTAGTATACACCCCCATTTTCCCCCACGTTATCCCATGGTTGTCGGTGGTTACGCCGATAACAGCTGGAATCCACTTTGAAAATTCTTGACGTCACTACTGATCAGTATATCTCTTTAGAGTTTTGCTTTATTTACTTTATTCCTTTTCTCACTTAGAACTTTGCTGTAGGTTGTTTTTCCGCAGACTGGTCATCTAGTCAACTTTTTCTATGGTGGTCAATAAATGCAAGATTTTACAAGTCTTATCTCATCTACAGTTGTCAAAACTGTCAAGGTTTTGCTCAAATTTCCCGAATCAACCCTAAGTCGTTTCCGCAAATTCTAAGGTCAATGTATCATTTCTGGACCCCTCCCGTCCCAACTCCCTTGGACAATTGATAAAATAACACCAAGAGTATATAATGATAAGACTATGACACTAATACTAGTGTCTGTTATCAGAGTAAAAACGATGCTCAGTTTGCTAACGGCTGCCCCCCCCCTCAAATTGGACCAATCACTTCTAACAATTTTGACCGCTACGCTTGCATGCTGATGCTCGAAAACACAACTATACTCAGTTTATTCAATGTGCGTCTGTTGCGAGCTTTAGAACAGAAAACGAATTTCTTTGAGGTGATGGGTACAATTTGTGGGGGGGTCAGCCGTTAGCGAACACAGCGTTGTTTTTGCTCTGATAACAGAGACTAAGCTTAGTGTCATACTCTTATCATTATGTACTTTTACATGAATGAATAAAGAAGATTATTGACTTACATCTTCGTGCGATGGATTCGCATACCCTTGAGGGTAGCGAATCCCCGATCGCAGAAGGTGCACTGATGGAAGGCACCGGCTGGCTGGATTGGCTGCGGCTGGGGGGCTGGCTGGGGAACGGGAAGGGCTGGATGAGGCTGCTGCGGTGGCTGCGGAGGCGGAGGTGGCTGCGGCATCGGGGCTGGCTGAGGCGGCTGGGGAGGAACCGGCTGGGCTGGCTGGGCAGCCGGCTCCCTGTGCATCCGCCCGGCGTGGATCCGGAGGCCCCGAGGCGAATCGAAGGCCCTCCCACAGCCGGGCACTGGGCAGGCTGAAATAGGGAAAAACAAATATGAACAGATTTATGATTTATTTATTTACATTGACTGTAAATATAAAAACAAAAGTGCATAATTGCACTAGAATACGAAGAAGAGTAAGCCACTGCGTGTTTCTTTTGCATAGCGGTGCTCCGCCCACAATGCGCAAATATTGCCCCGTTTAGGGAGGGGGTTGCTCTGTTCGACAAAGCATACCCCCTCCGTTTGGTGGGTAGCCGAAAAGAGGTCCCCGTTTAGCGGGGGGGGGGTAGTCAACAGCAATCATATTGCAGAAACTCCCCCCCCCGTTTGGTAGGGGGGAGGGTAGAGCAGAGGATTTACGGTAGTTTCTGTTGATTTCCAAAATGGGCCCCGTTTGATGGGGGTATGCAAAAGTGGTCCCAGTTTGGGGGGTCGCCAATAGCCAATAAGATTCAGCCAATCTTAGCCTGACTTGGCGACCCCCCCCCCCGAACGGGGACCCTCTTCTGTCTACACCCCCCACCAAACTGGGACCCCTTTTGGCTAGCCACCCTCATCAAAACGGGACCTCTTTTTGCTACCCCCCTCCCCACCAAACGGAGACAGGGTATGCTTGTCGACCCCCCCCCCGCCAAACGGGAAAACATTCGCGTATTGTGGTCGGACCGCCGTTACACAATGCCAAGAAGAGAAGCCCTCTAGTGGCTTACTCTTCTTCTTATATACAGTGCAATTATGCACTCTTGATAAAAGCAAACACTAAGCAGGAAAAAAACCATCTCCGTGACCGCGGCAGCGCCGCCATAGCTAGCCTGACCTGCCAACCGGTTGGAAACTGGCCGGTCGCCCTCTCAATTCAGGCCACCCGTTACTAAAGTCTGTGCAGAAAAACTCCGAACTGTGAGCGCCTGTCCTGAGTTAATCTTTGAAGTTAGTCTACATAAAGTATATATTTTTAGAAAACTCAGGAGGAGGAGAATCCGGTAAAACCATTATATCCGGTCTATATCCGGCAACCGGATACCAAATTGATAAAAACACTTGAGATTCGGAAAGAAAATGCGTATAAATTCAAGCTCTAGTATATTGGTCGTTGGCCGAAGACATTTCCGAAACTCCGGTCACATTCGGTCCATGTCCGGCAACCGGATGTCTAGCTTATAAAAGCTGTACAGCAAGATGGGTAGGTCGTACAGTTTCGCTGATTAGATTTTTGTATTCCTCGGGTCGACATTAGCCTGCATATGATATTTTATCCATTTGGACCAAAACTGCGTGATCTATGGCCATATCCGGTTCGAAAAAAACCGGAAAAATCGTTTTCCGACCTGATGCTCGGAATCGCGGATAAAAATGATAGTTTTGGCACAATGATTATTGGGGAGGCTACTTTCATTTTACCGGTGCCAAAGTAATGGAATATCCGGTAGATTTCCGGTTCTGAGCTTTGAAATTTGAAATTTTATGGGTTATTATCTCAGTATCCGGTTGGTCCGAAAGTAAACCTATTTCATTAAGATGATATTTTGTCTAAAAATGGCTCAAATCAATCTCATATCCGGTTTAACAATTAGAAAAAACAAGCAAAATCAGCACGTGCTTAAAACGCTATCATTCAAAAATTACAGCAAATATAAAGTAATTTGAGGTTGATGCTTGATAGGGATAGACAAAATATCATTTTAATGAAGTAATTTGACTTCCGGACCAACCGGATACTGAGATAATAGCCCCTGAAATTTCAAATTTCAAAGCTCAGAACTGGAAATCGACCGGATATTTGACTACTTTGATACCGGTAACATGAAAGTAGTCTCCCAAATATTCATTGTGCCAAAAACGAACATTTTTATTCGTGATTACGAGCACCAGACCGGAAAAATCTGTTTTTCGGTTTTTTTGAACCGGATATGGCCATAGATCAAGCGGTTTAGGTCCAAATCGGACAATATATTATATACAGACTAATTTAAACCTGAGGAGTCCAAAAATGCAATCAGGGAAACTGTACGATCTACCCATCTTGCTGCACAGGTTTTGTTTCCTAGACATCCGATTACCGAATATGGACCTGGTGTGACCGGATCTTCGGAAATGTCTTCTGCCAAGGACCAATACACTAGAGCTTGAATTTATAAGCATTTTCTTTCCGAATCTGAAGTGTTTTTATCGATTTGGTATCCGGTTACCGGATATAGACCGGATATGATGGTTTTACAGGATTCTCCTCCTCCTGAGGTTTCTAAAAATATAGACTTTATACAAACTAACTTCAAAGGTTAACTCAGGACAGGCGCTCACAGTTCGGTTCCAAGATTTTTTGGTCAGACTTTAGTTTTGGTCCATGTTTGGTACAAAAGGTATTGTACAAATGGTTGTGCACTAAGCGACGCGCAGTTTACTCCCGGTTATGTAACGCATAGCATATAATATCACGCATTGGCTTGGTTCAATCTACCAACTGACCGGCCGATCGACCGGCTGCTTCTTAGGCGTCCGGCCAATTATGGCCAGGAGCCAACCTGCCGGCCGGCCGGGTCTTAGCCGAGATATCAAGCTGGCCGCCGGATTGGCTCTGCTCAGGGACTCTGGGACCAGCAGGGCAACAACTCTACTTTGGCAAACTGATGGCATTGTACTGTACTATGCCACCATTATAGCATAACGTTCCGAGACTTCAAAATATCTATCCCTGTTTCTACTGTTAATTCGCAGCACCGATTATCATTATTACCGTGCTGTCGCATAGCAGATTGATCATGTTCACAAGACAAATCTGATTTGAAAGTAAAAAGAATGTTTCCTATGAGTAACATAAATAAGTGCGATGGAAAAACAATTGTTTCAGGACATCTGCCCACCGTTCTCGCAGCTCACCCCGCCCCTAAAAGGACGGTTTTTCGACCATTCGGGCAAATTTGCTGGAAATTTGGAGACATCTGACCGCAAGTCCATCCCTCCCCCAAAACACTCCGTCTCCAGCCCTCCATACTTTTGTAAAGATTTGGCTCCGCCGGGAATCGAACCTCGTACCTCCCGGACTGCAGTCAGGCGTGCAACCACGGAGCCAGGAGAGAAGAGCGCACAACTTGGATAGAGTGGGGTTTGACGGGACAGCAAAACAGAAACTCTGATGGGATTTGATAGATGGGATCCGAAAATCCGTCCCGTTTGCCAACTCTGACACGAAATCCTTTATCAGAGCTCTTTTATAATTATTAATTTTTTCAAAATGAAACAACTTAATTCAACTTACCGAAAAATCCGCCATACTGGGGGACATCAATGTCCCGAAGCGCCATTCCTTCGACCGCCTAAACAAAAACAACCAACACATTAATTGCTATTATTTAATTAATTCTGTGTAAGTAATTAATAGCTGAAGATGAGATTCGAAGTATACTTAAAACCATTCGTGATGAATTAGAAGTTTTGCTACTGTAACTGTAATTAATGAGACCCGTCTAAATCGAAGCTATATACACAGTTAATAATATTAACAGCAAACAATACTACTATTCACCACATATTTCATTATTCTGTACACTTACCCGGAGTTCTTCGACCTGGGCCGGATCCAAGGCCGTTCCTGAAACAAAATATATAATGAAAACAATTATTAATAAAATAATAATAATAATAATAATAATAATAATAATAATAATAATAATAATAATAATAATAATAACACCAAATCATTATTGTTACAATCTTTTTGCTCCAGGTTTAATTCAGTCTGATGACAAGGCAGACCCACTATAGTTGGGTGCTAAACTAGGTAATCGAAGGATATGGGTTCAAAATTCATCTTTCGTCTTCGGTAATGTATAATGGAATTATGATCATGTCGCCTATGGCCTCTGTACAGTAAGGAATAATGTGAAGGGTTGAAATCAGGATTGAAAGATGTGAAGAAAAGTGCCCAGGACGGGGATCGAACCGCCGAGCTTTTGATCTTGAGCACTGAGCAATATCCCCGAACACACTAGAGAGACTAGATTAGTACTTTGATTTCAACCTTTCTGAGTTGCTGATATTTAATAATAGTTACCACAGAAAGTCAAGTTTACCTCCGCGGCGGTCGATGACGCCCTGCCTGGCGGCTTCGGCTTCGGCGGCCCGCATCGGGCGTCGGGCCAGGCGCCGATGTTGGGGCGGCTGTGGCTGCTGTGGCTGTGGCAGAGGCTGAGGCTGCGGTTGAGGGGGAGGCGGAGGAGGCGGTGGCTGAGGCTGCGGCTGCTGTTGCTGTTGTTGTTGTTGTTGGTGCAGAGGCGGCTGCGGTTGAGGCTGTGGCTGAGGCGGAGGCGGTGGAGAAGGCGGAGGCAGCTGGGGCTGTTCCTGTTGCTGCTGCTGTGGCTGAGGCTGTTGAGGAGGAGGCGGAGGCGGAGGCTGTTGCTGTTGTTGCTGGTGCTGCGGTGGCGGTGGCGGTGGCTGTGGCTGAGGCGGAGACGGCGGCGGAGGTGGCTGAGGCTGCAGTGGCTGTTGCTGTTGTGGCTGAGGCTGCGGCTGTGGGGGAGACGGCGCCGGAGGTGGAGGCGGAGGCGGCGGCAGCTGCTGTTGCTGTTGTTGTAGCTGTTGCAGTTGCCTGGTGGCTGCAGGCAGCAACTGCGGCTCCGGGGCCGGCCGGTCGCAAGGCCTCTGAAATAGCAAAAAATCAAGATTAAAATAGGGAAGAACAGAACAATACAGATTTGCAAAACTGTAGACTATCAGTTTTTTGGAATCGCGATGTAATACGTAAGTGAACACATGTCCGATTTCACAGTGCTCTCTCAGCCAGAATGGAATTTAGAAATGAGTACTGCAAATGCAGACGTATGTACTATAAAGGGTAATGAAATTGACGGATCTAAAAACGGTATTGCAATGCTAGAGTCCATAGCAGAGTCCATAATTTTAGTTGAGAATAGGACTAAGCTACTAATGGCTTCTCATCTTGGCATTGCGTAAGAAGGGCGCTATGATCACAAGTAGTTGAGGCCTACACGGGCCGAATTTTGGTGGCCCGGCCAGGCCCGTCCCGTCGGCCCGTGAACTTTGGTCGTCGGCCCGCCCGGGCCGGGCCGGGCCGCGGGTCGTAATGCAGGGCACTAACAAGTACCAGAATGTACCGGGCACCTCTTTTGGCGATCCCCACCCAAACGGGGATCCTTTTCGGAAAAAACTTAAACTGTAGTAATCATTTGCCAGACCCCCAAACTGTGAGGGGGCATTTGCAATCTGACTGGCTATTGGCGACCCGTTTTCAAATGAGTACAATTTTTGGCGATCCCCCCTCTCCCCAACTAGGAAGGTTGCGTTGTCGAACAGGTCGACCCTCCCCAAATGCACTCTTAAAAAGACTCCTGTAGAAATTACAGGAATTCTTGTAGTTCTCTACAAAAGTGCTCCTGTGCGGTCAGTCACTAGCGGAGCTTCCTGTATTTTCCACAAAAGTAACTTTTGTATTTTTTACCGGTCTCTGGAATAGTAAAAATTACAGGAGTTTCCTGTAGAAAATACTAAGCAAACCTGTAGTTTTTATTACAGGAATTTCCTGTAGAAAATACAAAAGAAACCTGTAGTTCTGTTCAACTTTTTTTACAATCCTATATCAGATACCAAACCTGTATTTTTTACAAGACAAAACCTGTAAATTTTACTGGAGCGACCTGTTATTTCAAAAATGGGGGGCAGGTGTGGGGGGCGGCCGCTCCCAAAATATTTTCGGCAGGGAGCGGCCGTTACAAAAACATCACCCACTGGGTGTTGGAAGACTGAAAATTTGAAAAAATTCAAGAATTTCAGTCTTCAAAAATGATGACCACTGTCGCCCTTATATACAGAATTTGCGTTATCAGCGTATCGAGTACTTTCCTGTGAGCAAACCTGTAAACCAGTGAAAACTACAGGTTTCATTTGTACTAGAATACTGGTCTAACTTGTAATCAATTCTACCAAAGTATGTCCGGTAAATACTACCAACGATGACCTGTAGAAATTACAAGACTCAACCTGTATTTTCTACAAAAGCTTTTGTACTTATCATCTACAAAAGTGATTCCTGTAGTTTCTACAGGAACATTTCTAAGAGTGTGTGAGGACATTACTGTATATATTGTGATCGGAGCACCGTTAAACAATGCTCTGAAGAAGGGCCTCTTCTCTTACTATTCTTCTTGCTACAAGCCTGCTGCTAAGAATGGACTTCGAATTGTCGCGTCCGCTGCATTTGTACAATTCCTGGCGGATAGTCCGGGCACGCTGATACATTAAAAACTACTGCAAAGACCGCAGACCAAATGCGGGTAGAATGCATGCCCACTCAAAGTCAAACCGAACCTGCAGTACATAATTCAGAAATATTTGGCGGAATTTAAGGCGCTGGTATCTTTTGCGCAGTGCATTTGTAGTGATTTTTTGAAACGCTATAACTTTCGCAATTTTGGGAGTTGTAAAGAGCTTTATATATCGTTTTAAAGCTTATAATTAGGACATTCACATGACCGTACGAAACCTGCAAAATTAGCACAAAATCAGCAGAATGTTTTTGACATGCTGACATCTAACAGGTGAATACAGACCAAAATTTTTGTACACCGATTTCTAAAAACTGACGAAAAGGCCAAAAGTTCTTTTTGTGCCACTAAATGAAGGACAAATGGGCCGAGTTCGGTTTTTTGGATTTGGCTCAGCAGGTCTTAACGATCGAGAAAATCGGCCAAATGTACGGTAACACGAAATTTCGCAACTCCGCATTGAGTTTTCTTGCTACTCGATACCTTTTAGCCCAAACCAAGAAAACGTCCCTCCGCAGAAGTACGAATTTCAAAGCTGCCAAAACTCTCCGGAATCCGTCGAGTAGTTTTTGAGAAATCGATGTTCGAAACTAAATAATCGCAGTTATTCCAAAATGGTTTTTCGGCTAAATTTCTAGCTTAAAGCAATAAAGTCCGGCTAATAGGCATTCATAAAATGGGCATTTGGACGCTGCATCGGTTGAGTATAAATAAGCAAACGTTGTCCTTACCACGTGGCAGTTATTGTGAAAAAACTGATTTCCTCGAAAATGGCCATTTTTTGACCTTAAAACAGTTTTTTGCTTATAATGACTGCGGGTAGTTGGAGGTTGTAAAAGCAAAAATGTTCATTTTCGTGACCTTTTTCCAGCCATAACAACCAATCCCGTGTCTTGTCTACCTACTCGGAGCCTAAGGCCAAAAACCAAAACTTTCTTATGTTTTGGTCTAAAAATACGAGACTGGTCCCAGAATGTTAAGGAGCACGGAAATAGAATATTTCGTAAGATTTAGTCATTTACGTAAAGGATCAAAGCCGTATGAGTCAAAAATACCCGAAAGGAAACCAGCACCTTAAATCAAAAATGCATAAGTAAGTTTCTCACCCTGACTGGCACATCTTCGCCCTCCGGGCTGGATCGTCGCTTCCGGGAGGGGCCCGGGCTGGCTGAGACCACGGACCGCCTCCCTTCCGACGACGTGGAGGGCAGAGAGCGCTGGCTGGGCTGGGAGGAGGTGGACGGCCCCCGTCCGGAGGATCCCGGGCTGGCTGAGACCCAGGAGGACTCCATCCGGGAGGAGGCGGAGGAGGAGGGCCAGGTGGAGGCGGCGGAGGGGAGCGACCACTCACTCGTCTCCGCGCTCCCCTCCTGACTGGACCGGCGGGCTGGAGTGGGGCTGGGAGGAGGAGGCCGTTCTCCGGAGGGGCCCGGCGGGGTGGCTGAGGTCCCGGCGGGCCGCCTCCGTTCCGGCGAGGGGGAGGGGCTGGACCAGTGGCTGCATCCTGGTCGGGCGGCGTCGGAGGACTGGCTGGCTGAAATAAGAACAAAAACGAAAATAGTACAAAAGCTGAAGGAACATCTGAAACCAAGATTACATAATGATAAGAGTACGCCACTAGGCAAGCTCTCTGTTATCAAACGGCCGTTTGCACCAAATGTGGTTAGGTTAACCATTTGCAAACCATTTGGTTATTCGCTAACCAAATGGTTAACAAACCATTTGCTAACCATGATCATTTGCTTAGCAGCAACTTCCTTGCACTAAAGGTGGTTAGCAAATAGTTTGTCAACCATATAGTTAGCAAATAGTTAGCAGGAGCTGGAGGCCGGACTTCTCTGTACCAATCAGACTACGCATTCTGCACTCGTTTATCCAATAAATTACATTGAAATTTTAAAAGGCTTCACTCACGATTAAACACATTTCAGTGTCGTGTTTCTAACTAACGTTTTTAACTCCGATCTTGTGACTTCTGTCTATACGAAAACGAACTTTTATAATTACTTATAAAGCAGGTTCAAAACATTCGTGAGACAAAACTTCAGTATGCAATTGGTAAAAGATAAAGGGACATATAAAAGCAGCGACATCTTGTGATCAGCTCCACAGAAATCAGCAAATCCGCTAACCATTTGGTAACCATATTTGGTGCAAACCAGTGAAAGCAAAAACTCGCTCGCTAACGGCCCACTTCCCGCAAATTAGACCCTCTTCAAAATTCTCACGCTATGTTTGTGCTCTAAAGCTCGAAGCAGACACAAAATTCGCTATCACACTCTCATATTCTCGATATTAAGCACGAAAAGAACGAATGAGCGACGAGTGTACCCTCTTTTCGACTATATACATTGCGGAGGGTCACTAGGGTAGATTTCTGGGAGGGGGGTGGGCCGTTAGCGAGCGGAGCATAGATTTTACTCGGATAACGGAGAGAATCCTTTTGCCTAGTGGCATACACTTATCATTATGTACTCTTGCTGAAACAGAGAGAGGTATCAACAGCATCGAATAGGTCGTCAGAAATAGTGTTGTACACCTGCCTTGTCTAGTCCGGCCGGCCCAGACTCCAGAGTCTCCAGAAGAAGGACACTACTTAGCTTCTTTGTGCCTTCTTTGTGGAGACATCATGTTACTGATGATTTTAATAATACTTTTAATAATAATACTTGATTTTATCTGTTGGCCGGGTCGGGTCCGGTTGGACGAGTCAAAAAAACCGGCCGGGCAACAACACTACCGGCCGGTGCCAGTTTCTGCGGCTTATCGACGTAAACTTGCTACAATTTGCCTTGAGAACTGCCAAATATCTTTTATTTTTATTTGGATTTTGGATAGCCGGCGAAGAGTGGCACCGGCCTGCCAAGCGGCGTCGCGAGCTGGGCCTACCGGCGCCGGCCGGCCCACGAAAAATTGGGCCGGTGAACAACAGTACTCAGATGCTTACTGAAGAATCTGTAAGCTATATCTGGCTGTCAAACAAAAACTTCATATCAAGGCTTGTTGTTAAGATAATTCTACGTTTTAATCAATAATTAGTTAGTGGTTAATTCGTACCGTCCTCGACTTCCATTGGCTCCACCGGAGAGAGGGCGGCTGGCTGAGGCTGAGGGGAAGGCGGCGGCTGCTGTTGTTGTTGCGGCTGGCGAGGGCGGCGGCGAGGAGGGATGGGTGGCTTTCCGGTGACCCTGAAATTAGAATTACATAGTAAAATTTAAAGTTAAGAATTGTGTAATACATTATGCACCAGAATATTGAAGCAATAATATGGATGGAGATAGTCTTAATTAAAAGAACAACTAACAATTACATTTACTGCACAAGCGAAAATTAAACGGACTTAGTTTAAGCAAAAGTACATAATTTGTGAGAACGTGACGTTTGTTAGTCTTTGTTGTTAGTTTTGGGGACATGACACACACAAGCTGTCGACCGTGCCCCATAAATTCGGACCTGGTGATCCTTCTTCCCCACAAATCAGTACCTTGTCAAAACGGGGGTGCTCTCACTCGGCTGTAGATTTTCACGTTGGAGTTCGAAAAAGGAAACCACTGACAGAACATTGTTCGCTTCATTCAAAACGTAATCGAACGTACTCCGGTTTCGATCAGGTACTGATTTGTGGGAGTTACTGAAGAAGGTCAGCCGTTATGGCGCAGATCCCCAGTCTAATAACAACGAGCGTGCACTCTTAAAAAGACTCCAGTAGAAATTACAGGAATTCTTGTGGTTTTCTATAAAACTGTTCCAGTGACACTAGCGGAGCTTCCTGCATTTTCCACAAAAGTAATTTTTGTATTTTTTACCGGCCTCTCGAATAGTATACAGGAATTTCCTGTAGAAAATACTAAGGATACCTGTAGTTTTGTTCGACTTTTTTGACAATCCTAAATCAGATATACCCAACCTGAAGTTTTTACAAGATAAAACTTGTAATTCTACTGGAGCCACCTGTTAATAGAAAAAGGGGGCAAGTGCGGGGGGCGCTCCCAATATATTTTCGCCAGGGAGCGGCCGTTACAAAATAATCACCCACGGGGTGTTAAAATACTGAAAATTTGAAAATGTTAAAAAAATTTCATTCTTCAAAAATTATGACCGTTGTCGCCCTTATTTACACCCAGTTTGTGTTATTAGCGGATCGAGTAAGCCTGTAAACCAATGAAAACTACAGGTTTCATTTGTATTGCATACTACACTGATTTGTAGGCCATTCTACCAAAGTATATCCGGTAAATACTACCAAGAATGACCTGATTCTGCTTACCGTGTGGGGGAAAAGGTTGGCGGCGTGACCACGAAGGTCGCATTGCCGCCAACCTCAAAGGTCTCGTTGAGGGCCGGGCGGGCTGGAGGGCTGACTGACCCGGAGACCTCCGTCGGGTTGGAGAAGGACGGGCTGGAAAAGGAGGGGCCACCGGAGAAGGAGGAGGAGGATTGGCCGGCTGGCTGGCCGGAGGGCCCGGGCTGGGGACTGGGCGGCGTGGCTGGCTGGTGGGCGCTGGAGGGGCCTGGCTGACAAGGGGGCGTGGTTGGATGGCGGGTGGTGGAGGTGGCTGCCGGCCGAGGGAGATTCAGGGAGGAGGCTGGCGGAGGACTCCCCGAATACTCCGTCGGGTCGGAGAAGGAAGGGCTGGAACAGGAAGCGGAGGAGGAGGACGATGAGGAGGAGGAGGATGAAGAAGAAGCAGTGGCTGGCTTCTTCTGCTTCTTCTTCCGCTTTTTGGTGGAGGAGGCTGGCTGGTTGGGGACGGCTGGCTGGTTGGAAGGGGCGGCTGACTGGCTGGAGGGGGAGGCTGGCTGGTTGGCTGGGGGGCTGGGGCTGGGGGTGGACCGTCGGGGGGACTTTCGGCCCCCTAAAACAATAGACAAAACAACCATTATTAACAATAAACATCAAAAGTTATATTATGACATTCGTGATACATAAAACACAAACGAGAAACCGCATGTTTGGCCTGTAAAACTATAGTACGACCAAAAAGGTGTGAACAAACATTATCCGTTTATAGCAGATTAGTCTTTGGAGTAAAACTCAATAATGTAGTTATTTTTAGAATCCTCAGGAACTCTAAATTCCGGAAATCCGGAAAAATCCGGAATTCCTGGTTTCATTCACGGAAAATCTAAAATTTTTAGTTTCTCTCCCAATTTTGCTCGCAATAAAAATTTTGTTTTCACGATCAAATAGAGCTGGTCCCGCTGCACATTTTTGTTTCTACACGTTTTTCACTAAAATGCACCCAATTACCGGAATTCCGGTTTCTCAAAATTTCCGGATTTTAAATATTTTCTCCAATACCCACAAGATAGGTATCATTCGAAAGCTCTTATCGGGGTGAACAAGTTTTGTAATAGAATGAACTTTTGAACATGCACTCAATTCCCGGAATTCGAGAAAACAGGATTTTCCAGATTTTAAAAATTTTATCAAATACCCCACAATATGGGTATCATTCGAAAGCTCTTGATAAGTTGAACAAATCTTGTAATAGAACGAATGTCTGAAAATGCACCAAATTCCCGAAAATCACGAATTCTGTATTTCACTCTAGCTTGAAGGCTCTAAGCTGGGCTCATTTCTGTGAGCTGGTTCTGTTTTGTTCAGCTGATCAAGAGCTTTCGAATGATACCCATACCGTAGGGTATTAAATACAATTTTTAAAATCCGGAAAATCCTGTTTTCTCGAATCCCGGGAATTAAGTGCATTTTGAAGAGTTCATTCTATTAAAAAAGTTGTTCAGCTCGATAACAGCTTTCGAATGATACCCATCTGGTGGGTATTGGAGAAAATTTTTAATATCCGGAAATTTGGAAAACTCGGAATTCCGGTAATTGGGTGCATTTTCGTGAAAAACTTGTAAAAGCAAAAATGTGCAGCGGGACCAGCTCTATTTGATCGTGAAAACAAAATTTTGATTGCGACAAAAATTTGGCGAAAAACTAAAAATTTTGAATTTTCCGTGAATAAAACCCGGAATTCCGGATTTTCCGAATCTAGAGTTCCTGAAGATTCTAAAAATATACCATTGTTGGGGTTTACTCCAAAGGCTAGGAATCTGCTATAAACGGACAAAGTTTGAACACACATTTTTTGGTCGTACTATAGTAAAATCTTGAAAAGACTTGCTTTGAAATGCGTTGTATTGTAATATTAACTTCGGATTATGTATACGATTTAGATTTCAGCTTTATATTTTCAAGGCCGGATCCGGAAACAAAGTTTTATAATTTCCCGAGAATTCGATAACCTTCTGACGTAGATGCACAAAATATCAAGGCGATAAAATATTAAACCGAACTTTTGTCTATCCCCAATCGAAAGCTGGAAAATTACGAAACTGGGAAAAAATCAATGAAACTTAGGTATATGTATAAGTTTCGGCTTAGAGTTACAGAAGCAAATTGAGGCCACAGGTGGTTGCCACTGCCGGTTTTGTAAGGGACCATTTCCGTTATGTTTACGGAAATGAATCCAGAAGCGGAAAACCCAGACAACTCGAGCAAACGGAAAAGTGTGACCAAGAAGGGACCATATCACTATCTATCCCTGGTCCAAGCCAGCTCTCAACGAAGCTTGTTCCAATTGTGCTCGTATCAGGACAGCCGAGTTTAAGTCGTGCTTTCCGGAGCTTTAAAGGGACGTTTGAGCCCTAATTTTTAAGTCAAAGCTGAACATAGTTCTTTTTTCATACTTAATGAGTTCAAACCGAAATTCTGGTAGTTTCAAAGCTATTGACTTTCTCCAAATCCAAATCGAATTATAGATCATTAATGGAAGTTGTCATTGGCGCTGAACCGGAGGCCAGACGACAGAACCAGGTCAATGCGTGTCAGCGTCTCTCAGATGGAGTGACATGTAGTTAGCGTAGGTTAAGATAAGGTAAAGGGTAAAGCCAAGATTTGATTATCATTAAGATTTAAATTAAGATTTTGCATCACTTCTTCATATAAATTCACAATTCAGTAAAAAGTAAAAATTTACAATTCAGTATTTTGAAAGTTAACTGAAAAGTTGATAGACTTTCTAAAATAGCACACTTTTAAAATCGAGTACTCTTTCCAACACCTTACCATTTGATTCCATTTGAAAAACCAACAATAAAAATTAAATTTAAAAAAGAGCGCAACTTGATAGCTTTAAAATCCTAGTAGAATAAAATTACTGAAAATTTAAAATTTTCCACACACAATGATATGCAAATTAGTTTGTGAATGATTGGAACCTGGCTTGTGTCTTCGAGTGCTGACGTTTATTCCCGTATGCAGGGCTCATGAGTCAGTTCCAAAACTTCTGTCAAATTTGTAGTCACCAGTGGCACGGTGCAGTTTTCCCCCGGTGTAAAATTTCCCCCCTGAAAAACTACACCGGTGTGGATTTTCCCCTCGGAAAAAATCCGGGGGGGAAATCCACACCGGTGTAATTTTTCCGGGGGGAAATTTTCAAGGGGGAAAACCACGTACACCGTGACACCCAGAAGTTGCTGTGCATTTGCGTTGATGTAAAGTTAGAAGATTTTAAAACTGGTACACTATCCGGCGGGAATCCATTCAGGCCTTTTTTGCCTCCAAAATTTATTCCTAACTTATGCTATAAAATATCGAAAGGAACTTCGATGAACGCCGGAGGGAATCACGAGGTAACATTCTTGGGTTTTACGGAGAATAAGAAAAACGGAAATTCGTGAAAACTCTGAAATAAAATTTAGATTTTTTACAAAATGTTTTAAATTGTAAATATTCTTTAGAACCTCACAATTGTTTTTCGACGATCTTAACTGAGTCGAGGATCATTATACATAATTATATTCAAGAATATTTTCAGTTTAACCTCCCAAGACCATAGTATATCTCGAATACTGCAAATAGACAAGACAAGACAAGACAAGAGTTTACTTGAAAGAAATTGAAAATTTATTAGTACAAATACAGGTTACACACAAAGAAAATATTATATTCGCACTATAATTAACAAATTTTACAAATCAATCAAGAAGGACGGGAAAAAGACCGGCGCCGGTCACCTTAGCCCCCGCCCTCTTAAAAATTTACTAAGATCAACTGTAGCAAGTTTCAACTTAAGAGTACTCACTGAATTAGAATTTACAACATCGGCTGGTAATTCATTCCACACGTTAACCACACGCCAACTAAAAAAGTTTTTGGTTATCGAAAGTTTAGCCCTAGATACTGGTCTAATTCGCAAATTATGCCCTCTAGTCCCACTATCTTGACAATATTCAAAATAATCGGAAAAATCAAGATCTATCAGGTTCTTAACAATTCTAAAACATAATACAATATCATTTATAATTCTACGGTATTCCAAGCTTTCTAAGTTCAATACAGACAACCTTTCTGGATAAGTACAATTATTGCATCCACGTAAACGCTTTGGACCCTCTCCACTTTATCTATATCTTTCAATAAGTAAGGAGACCAAATCGGTGTAATATATTCTAGCAGCGGCCTAACAAAGGTTTTAAACAGATCTATAAGGAATTCAGGTTTTGTTGTTTCAAATACTCTTAAAATTCTAGAGGAGAGTATATGAGCGTTTCTACAAATCTTATTACAATAATCAGCCACTTTCTGATCCCCAGACAACAACAACCCTAAATCAGAGACGCTATTGACTTGGTCGAGTGCTTTTCCCATCAAATTTAGGTTTAAAAACTCTGTGCTACCGATAGTTAGGGCCAAACATTTATGTGTAGCTAGGTTTAACTGCCATTTTTGCGCCCACTCCCCAACTTTGTTTAGATCTAACTGTAAATTATTACACTGGCAAGACTTCGTACAAACAGTATACACTTTGGCATCATCAGCAAATAACTCTACGGAACTATACTGTACAACTTCAGGCAAGTCATTTATGTACAACAAAAAAAGAACTGGACCCAAGACCGATCCTTGTGGTATGCCACTTGTAACTGGCAAGCTTTCAGAATACTCCCCGTTTACAATTACTTTATGGGATCGATCTCTTAAAAAGCATCTTATCCAGTCTAGTACCAAACCCGAAATTCCATATCTTTCAAGTTTAAAAATTAGCTTTTCGTGAGGTACAGAGTCAAAAGCACGAGCAAAATCTAAGTAAACACAATCAACTCGTTTACCCTGATCCCTAGCTATACACCACGAATGCATGCACGACAGCAAGTTTGTCAGCGTTGACTTGCTTTTACGGAAACCATGCTGATTCTTATTAATTAGTTTATATTTTATAAAGAAATTCCAGAGATCTTCCACTATAATGGTTTCCAGTATCTTGCAAACCACTACTGTCAAACTAACTGGTCTATAGTTAGCAGGATCAGTACTACGTCCTTTCCTTTTATAAATAGGCACAACTGTTGCAGTTTTCCACTGGTCAAATAGATAAATATACAATCTTTTGCTATCTGCTAATAGTACGAAACCTTGGAAACACTTGAAGGTTTACAATTTACGGGTAAAATTCTTTATGAAAACTAAAAATTTACACCAAACACGTTGACTTTGACTTCAATTCAAAGACCACCTAATATTCAGAAAAAAATGGCTTTGAATGTGTGAAGAAATCAAACGAATACAGAAAATTAGGCTGTAAGCTTGAAAATAGAAGACTGACTTCACTAAATTTGTTGGCAATATTTTTGAACAAGCTCAGAAGTATGAAAATAAAATTAGATAGAACCACAATTTTTCGTTGGGCTGGGCTCGGCTCGGCTCGACTCGGCTCGGGAGTCAAGCCAAGCCATGAGTCAAAATCCTCATCTCTACTTGGCCTCACCCTCACTTGGCTGGCTGGAGCCCCTTGCTCTATGATCTGCCCTTCCCGCTTTAACTGGTCAGTGGTCCGCGTAATTCTGTCACTGCTGACTACCTTAGTTTTCATAACTCTAATACTTCGATAAAAGAGTTGGAGAAATAGCATAGTTGCGTTTAATTGGCATTCTTTCTGTTGGAACTTGGAACGGTAAAGGTTTCGAGTTATAATAGAAAGCCATTTTTGTCATTTTTCTTCAACTTTTAGCAGTTTCAACGATTCGGCACAACTTTAGCATCACTGAATTCATCTGGTCAATCTGGACCTTTTGCGCTTCCACTCCCCAGCCCTAACTTGATTTTTCTTACCAATGACTTTGAAATTTGTATGGGTGCATACTAGAGGCTGATGAATTCAAAAATTAAAAATACATGCAAAATTGGTACCCATACAAAATTTCACAGTTATTGGTCAAAAAAATCAAAAGTTCGGGCTGGGGGGACAAGTGCAAAAGATCCGTCAATCTTTCTGCTTTGAGTTTGATTAGCCAGACTATCACCAGAATAGGCTAGAGATTTGTATACATGAAATTGTTTAGGTTGGAGATGAAAACAGAATGACCAAAGGAAGCGCTTTGTATATTTGATGAGAAAAAGTATTTACTGCCGCTATTTGGTAATAAACTTTCACCGAGAACTTGATCGGAATTCGGAATAGGATTCGAGCCTTCGGAGTTTGAGTCACTCATTAGGTTCGGTATTTTGTTCCATTTGAGTTCAGCCGCAACTAATCCTGAATCAGATCAACGAAGAAACGGAGATTTCATTCCATCCAATCGGTGAAGTGAAAAACTGAAGACGACATTCACTTGTTGATTGTTGACAATGTCTCACTGCAGTGCGGGCGTCAATTTTTAAATGAAAAATACTTCATAAAATAAAAGAAGTACAACTGTTTTGCTGTGTGCTCCGTTTCACTTCTTTAGGTTCTCTGCTCGCTCTGAGCACAATTTTTCATTTAGACACTTTCACTTTAGTTCTAATTCTAAACTACACATTTCCCGATTTGCCTCGTTTTTCGATCGTTCGTTTCTAAAACCTGTGCATAGAAATTTTGATGGATCAAGTCCAATGATAAGGCCCCAAACAATAACTAAGGTCTAATCCCTTACGAACTGACAGCCACAACAGAAGGTGTGCTTTCGGATCAAATCAAGGTTTGGTGGCAATTAACCACAAAAACATTTATTTCCTTTGGGCGCTTTCGTCCTAGTTCACAGTGGTTTGTACAGAGCAAATTTCCGTACAACGATCAAGATATCTTCTTCTCAACTAATTATATACAGTAACACTATTGTAAAGGATGTTGCAAAAGAGAAAAGCTTACCATTGGCCTCCATGAAAGCAAAATCAAATTAATAAATTACTTAAATAAAAAATTAAAATTAAAAATAAAAAAATCAACTTGATAGCATTTAGAAATCATAGCGAGTGAAATTTGTTAAAATGCTTCTTCACGTGTTAATATGCAAATTAGTTTGTCATTCATTCTGAAACTAGGCTGCATTACGTAGCGTTTCTCCAACAGGATTTCGTGCAACGACCAGCTCTTTAAATGCATGAATTCAAGCTTTAAATTCCCCGGATTTCAACAAAAAAATGATGATTCGTGCATTTTAGATGAACAAATAGTGTAACAAAAGTTTCTTGCTAATCTGATCCAAATTTGTCAGTTTTGCCGTTTGCCAACAAACTAAGCCAAATGGCCCACTAGTGAATGCTACATGTATATAATTGGGATTTTAAATTATAAAAGCCTAACATGACCAATAAAATTTTGGAAATCTGTGTTTCCGTAAAATATTGCACAGTCTTGGAGTTTGTGCATTTCATCGAAGGAAGGGTATCGGCCATCAATCATAATAAATTGTTTGCAAAACAACGACTCACCGTTAAACTCCATGATAAAGCAAAACTAATAATAATTAAAATTTAAAATCAACTTGATAGCGTTTAAAATTGATAGCATAATGAAGTTTGCTAAATTTCTACTTTTTCACGTCTGATTATGCAAATCAGTTTGCGACTGAATCGTAACCAACTTCTCTGAAATACATAGCAGTCATTAGTTGTCTTGAGTCGTCGACTTTTCGCTGACCTTGTTCACTGTTTGATAAAAGAAATCAGCTTTCAGCTTCCTGATAAACGTTCTGATTTTGATTTTGATTTTGAATTTTGATTTTGAAAGACTCTCCTTTTGCCAGTCAAGCTACGTACGTAATATGCATTTAATAATAGGAGAATATCTATAGAAAACAATTTCGTTGGTCGGAAAAGATATCAATTTGCATAAACCCCATATTATTACCTATGTATCAAAATGGTGGAATCAAATTTGAAATTTACATCTTTCTAATTTATTTTCGATTTCAAATTTTATAGAGTTTGAATTTGAAGTTTCGAAAATGAACTGAATTCGTGCTTCTATGTAAATGCAATAGAAATATCTAGAAGGATCAATAAATATCGACCTCATCAGAATCAATAGATCTATCTGCGGACTCGAATTGACATAAAACGTAATCTACATTTCCCATCGATCCAGACGCAGGAAAACGAACTTGCATATTCTGCGGACGTTGAGCAAACTTCTGAACTTTCAGCAAAACATGAGTTAGCGCTGGGCGCGGCCATTCCTGGGCAAAGTTTCAGCCTACGTCCTATGCGGGTGGACGGACACTGGGTGGATTCACACCCAAAACTGAGTCGAAGCAAATCGAATTTGAAACTGAGTAGGGCCATGCCTTCTAGAGCATCGGTTGATTTGTTGGTCCGTGTTGCTTTTGTGGAGGAAAAGACCAACTCCAACCATAAATTCAACTTTGTGTTGTGCTGGTGCGAACCGTAAAGTTTTCTGCATTAGCGTTGGGCGGGCGTTTTCCGAAACGACCATTGGCAGACCATTGACCGCATTTCTGGATCGGCAGGCCGTTGACGTGATATTTGGCCTATGGCCATTGGCCAAGCTGGAAAGTACAAAGCCTGAAGCTGGAAAGATCAGGGGCCGTATTCACAAAGCTCCACTAAAATGTGTCCCTTTTTAGGGTCAAGTGACACTACATTTAGGGTCCTCAATTAGTGAAGGGCGATCTTATTCACGTAATAATTTCAAGGGCTACTAAACCTAGGGCCCTAAAGTTAGTGGCCAGCAGCAGCTACGCTAAGCTCAGAAACATGCTTCAGTTAATAGAGTTAATTCTGTTACTACAAAGTAAAGGACACCATTAACAAACTTTTCCATTTACTTTGTTGCGTTTTTTGTGCTGTTTCTAACTATAATAAAATTATTGAAGTTAACCGAAGTAATAGTTCACAAACGATTTTTTAAATATTTAAATTGAAATTTAATTTTTCATGTTTTAAAATGACATCAAAATTTAAATGTTTGAAAAATATTTCCTAAACATTCGACTCAGAAAAACTGCAATAATTTTATTATGGTTAAAAAGAGCACAAAAAATGCTACAAAGTTAGCGAAAAAGTTTGTTCATGGTGCACACTAATTAATATAATTATTATTGTTATTATTTTTCCATTTAAAAGCATATGTGTGACTGACTATTGGCTACGTGAGATTTTGCGAATCTATGTTGATAAGTTCATTCTTTGCACATATGCTATAATAGTACGGATAGATATATATCAATGTAGCAAATGTTATTAGTATTCTAAGAAATTTTTCTTTGTTGTTGTTCATTGTTAGCTTTGATTGGTAGGTATCAATGCCCGCCTTCTTTTCTTTCATTAGTTGCAAAGCGAGACCCGAATTAACAGACAGTCTCCTAGTTGCTGCAGCTAGTTTTAGATGTCGTCGTCCAGACGACTTGGGAATAATTTTGCTATTCAAATTTGGCGCCAAAATCTTCAATATTTCTATTTGGGGTGGGAGACCTTATCAACATCGAATCAAATTTTGTTAGAGAGGTAGCTTCTGCTGTAATTGGCTGCTGTCTATATCCATCACAAGCTCTGATCAGAATATCATAACAGAATGATATCAAGAAGATAAGAGGTTTGCTCTATGTAATCGTAAAATTATGACATCTTGCTTAAACTGATTCCGAATCTTGGAGTCACTACACAGTTGCTGTTGGTTTCGGCTTTGGTCACTGGAACGTAAGGTGGTGATATCCTTTTGGGCAGTGCTTTGATTGTAATTTTCTGAAACACTATAACTTTCGCAATTTTAGGAGTTGAAAAGAGCTTTATGTATCGTTTTAAAGCTTGTTATCTGTACACTCGCAAAATCTGTACAGCTGGCAAAATTGGAAAAGCATAGTAGAAATTCTTTGACGTGCCGACATCTAACAGGATGAATACAGACCAAAATCTTTGAACAACGATTTCTCAAAACTGAAGAATCGGCCAAAAGTTCTCTTTGTGCAATGATATCAAGGACTTATGGGCTGAGTGATGTTTTTTTATTCGGCTCAGCAGGTCTTAACGTTCGAGAAAATCGGCCATGGTAACGCGAAACTTCGCAATTTCGGATTGAGTTTTCTGCTACTGGATATGTTTTAGCCCAAACCAAGAAAAACGTCCCTCCTCAAAAGTGCGAATTTCGATTCTGCCAAAAATCTCAGGAATCCGTCATGTAGTTTTTGAGAAATCGATGTTCTAAACAAAACAATCGCAGTTTAGCCAAAATGGTTTTTCGGCCAAGTCTCTAGCTGAAAAAGCAATAAAATCCGGCTAATAGGCATTCATTAAATGGGCATTTGGACGCTATATCGATTGAGTATGAATAAGCCAAGTTTGTCCTTAACATGTGGCAGTAATTTTAAAAAACTGATTTCCTCAAAAATGGAAATTTTTGGACCCTGAAGATAGATTATAAGCAAGAACTTATATCTATCTTAACTTATAGATTGACTTAACCACTGGTGATACGTCAAAGGTTGTAAGAGCAAAATTGATCATTTCCGTGTCCTCTTTCCAGCGATAACAACCGATCCTGTGTCAAGTCGACCTACGGGCACTGGGAACCAAAATTTCCTCATCTTTTGGACTAAAAATACGGGACTGGTCAAAGAATGTTAGAGCACGGAAATAGGTTATGTCGTAAGTTTTAGCCATTTACGTAATGGATTAAAGCCGCATGACTCAAGAATAACCGAAAGGAAACCAGCACCTTAAGCTACTGGTATCGCTTTGTGTAAATTTGACCTTACAGGCTCCAATTCGTCATGTAAGATGATGAAACTTTCCGAATATGTTATTTTAGTGCTCTTTAACATTCTGGGACCAGTCCCGCATTTTTCGGTGCAAAGATGACATAATTTTGGTTTTTGCAATTATTCTTTCAGTACATAGTCGATACGCAGGATTAGTTGTTATGGCTAGAAAGAGGGCACCAAAATGAACATTTTTGCTTTTACAACCTTTGAGCTAACTCTAATGGTGAAGGCAGCATAAGATAAAAACGGTTTTTGGGGTCAAATAATGGCCATTTTCGAAGAAATCCGTTTTTTGAAAATTACTGCCAAATCTTACAGACAATTTAGCTTGTTTATACTCAATCGATACATCTTTCAGTTGCACATGTTTTCAAAACCTATTCGCTGGAGTTCGTTGCTCTAAGCTGAAGAATGCTCCGAAAAACCATTTTGGCAAGACTGCGATTATTTTGTTTTGAACATCGATTTCCCAAAACCTACCCAATGGATTCGTGTGATTTTTGGCAGAATGAATATTCGCTCTATTGCGGAGGGACCTTTTTCCCGGTTTGAGCTAAAACGCCTTTAGTTGCTAGAAAACTGAATAGAAAGTTGCGAAATTTCGTGTCATCGCACATTTTCCGGATTTTCTGGAGTATTGAGACTTGTTGAGCCAAATCCAAAAAATGACCCTCGGCCCACATGTCCTTCATATCATGGCACAAGTAGAAAATTTTACAGTTTTGGGAAATCGATGTTAAAATTTTTATTCCGCCGGAGGCGGAATCTTTGTAATGGGTGAACCCTTAGACAGTGTATAAATCCAAGTATGGTTTGAATCGCTGACTATGTTTAGCACATAAACCTAGCTGCGCAAGTTTTTTTCGAAGGGGGATATGCTATTTGAAAACTGCTTCGAAGCAGCTGGTTGAACGTGGAAAAATTTTATGCTGTTAGTAGGCGACCTTAACAATTGAATTTCATCCACTTCTTTTAGTTTTTCTAGAAACCTGAGTCTGTAGGAATTAAAATTAGAGGTTGTGGAAACGTTTCATTAGGGCCCCCCCTCAGGCTGTTTCAGAATTCTATTAACATTGAACGAAAACCTTCATTATGCAAATTACATGAGCGCATTGAATTGCAGTTTGCATTGAAACCTGTAAGAGAGCAGCCTGGAAAGCAGAATTTGGCATTGACACATTTACTTGATTGCCACCCAATTGCTGTGTGTGACAGCGACCACGCACGCTAGTGACTGCAGGCCGCATGGTAGTTATATGACCTCAAAGATTTAAGTATTAAACTTTTCCGTGCAGAAATTCGCGTTCGTCTTACCAGGGGTATTCACAATGTTTATTGATAGCACAATTCATGTTTACAAACGATCTTTTTGTTGCCTTGCATGTGTTTGATTATGGCTATGCGGAGGGCCGGTCCCTCACGGCAGCAGTCGCAAATTTTAGCAAACATTTGACAGTGGCCTATAAAATATGCAGAATCAGTTTAAGTAAATTTCGAAAAACTACTTTGACAATGTGGGTAGAAGCCTACATTGCTTCGATAGGCTACAATTATCTGCATCCACGCTGTGTCGACTTGTTCTTAGATTAAACGTTTTTGTGAAACTTAGGAACCAGGCTTTCCAAAGGGGATTTTCTTTTCACTACCAGCGACCGCAACATTATCCTATGTAAATGTGATGCATACATACTTGTTTGTATACGTTCAAAATAAAACGTACTTGCTTATCCTAAGGACATTTTGGCGAATGAGTAGAGTAGAGTACAGTACAGTAGGGCAGAGCTAAAATTAACTCTTTTAGCTCATTTGCGAAAAGGATCAACTTTATTTTAACTCGTTCAACCAAGTCGCCAGGCTAGTTTAACTAGGAAGGGTGTTGTAATCTCCATATGATTTAGTTTGGCTACGGTAGGCTTATGCTTTACTGTTTCACCGTTTAAGTCAGTGTTAGGCATTCAGTGTATCGGCATGCTAAAATGCATAAAGACGTTTAAGGTATATTTAAGGTATGCTCAGCCCAGCTTATGGCCAAAGGCAGTGGCAAGGTGCTTCCCTCCCACACACTAGGGAAGGAATTTTTCCCCTTTTAGGGGTTACTTGTTTGTCTATACTCCGCCTGTCAGCTGTCAGTATGTCTGAAAATATTTGCTATTTTTTGCTAATTTTGCTAGTTTCTTAAGCTCATGTGAATGTGTAGAGTATAAGCTTTAAAACGATGTATAAAGCTATTTCCAACTCCCAAGATTGCGAAAGTTATAGCGTTTCGAAAAATCACCACAAAAGCACCAGTAAAATTTATATGTCTTTTATAGTCTGTATATATAGTCTGTATATAATAGTCTGTAATTTATAGTCTGTATATAATTATTTCAGGCATAAAAATGTCTAATGTTTTACTACACAGAACATAATGTGGACAATCGGTTATAATTTACACAAATAAGTTCATAGCAAGAGCTTAGACTTATTTGTTTGCTGGGGTCCCATACAGATTTTGGTCAAAAATAAACTTTCGATAAATTCAGAATTTTTGTTTGGTTGGATTCGCTAATGTGTGCAGTGCATTCACAGAAAATTTTAAGCGGATTGGTTGAAATTTGAGTGAGCTATGCTCGAATAAGGAACACTAGTCAACGTTTTAGGGACCTCCGAGGTCTCTAAAATTTTAGTGACAGTTCAGTCCCTTAAATGCTTTCGTGAATCAAGTGTTACTTTTTAGTGTGAAATCACTCTTAAAATGGTCACTAAAACAGTCCCTAAAATGCTAAAAGTGTCCCTAAACTTAGGGCCCTAAAATAAGTATACTAATGCGCGTGTCAAGCGGGGGGCAATTCTAGTCGAGAAACGACTATAGTTGCCTTGGGGGTGACTGAAATAACCGCACGGCAGTCTGGCTTAGGGACCATGTTTTCTATCCATGGTCTTTGCTTCTCCGCCTCTTGTCCGTATTTTGGAAACGGTCCGCGGAGAGCAGCATTTTTCGGTTCACAGGATGAGCCACAACAATGCTGGGCCACTTACAAAAAAAAACGAGCTATCGGGTGCGGCTCGGCTGGGTTGGTTCAAAGGCCGTAATCCGGCTTGGGAATTTTCTACGCAACTGTACTCTACTGTGACTGACCAAGCAAAAGCATAACAGTTTTAATTGTGGACACTTTAGTTCTAAACCGTTTTTCCATACTCCACCGTTTTCTGTTCGTTCGTTTCTGAAAACTCATTGGGTTTATGAAAACGAAATGAAAAAGAGAAAGAACATGAAAAAGAAAAGAAGAAAGCAATTTCGATGGATTAAGTCCAGTTCGAAGACCCCAAACAATACTTAAGATGCAAATCCTAATGAAATGATAGCAACAGAATCCGAGCCAGTGTGTTAATACATAAAATCTAAGTACTGATGACAACTAAACCACAAAAACATTCATTCCCGTTGCGTGTCTGCTTTGAAGTTGGAATTCATTAGTATATAACCATTTTCAATTATAACAAGAAATTTATAAATAGTGAATTTTTCTTTTAAACAACCGATTACAGTACCAATAATGTAATTTTCGTTGCAAAGGAAAAGGCTTACCATTGGCTTCCATCAGAGAGAAATTAATTAAATTAATTAATTAAATAATAAAAAAATAAAAATAACTTCCAACGTGATAGCATTTAAAAAATTGACAACGAATGAAATTTGTTAAAATTCTTCTTTTTCACTCGTTAATATGCAAATTAGTTTCTCTTTCATTCTGAGCCTAGCTGATGTAGGTACTTCTTTCCGAGAAACAGCGGGTTTTGGCTTCAGCAATGGATTCTATGCATGGACCAATTTCTAATATTAAATTGATAGATTCGTAGATTTCGCCAAAAATGACGATTGATTAATTTGTGATGCAATTGATGACCAAGTAAAGAAACTATAAATTGACGATGCTACAGCGTAAATGGACGAAAATATTTTGTTACACACAAACCTTCGAAAAATAATGCTTCCCAAAATTAGATATTGCAAATTATTTGAATAATTTTGAGTTAAACAATTTTTGTTTTATGCGTAAAAATTTATTGGAGTAATTTCGATTGCATACAGTTATGACAAATTTTAACTTTCTCCAATCTTACTGATTAGTGATTTCCACCGGCCCAATTTCGTGAGCCGGTCGGCCCATCTCGCCGGAGGAGAGACGGCCAGCCCAGGAACGGCCCGACGGTCGGTCGGCTCGTGCATCGTCCTTTACCGGCCAGCCGGTTCCACTTTTCGCCGACTATATATCCAGAGTTGGCAAATGGGACGAATTCTCCGATCCCGTCCCATCCCATCCCATTAGATTTTCAAATTCACCGTCCCATCCCATCCCATTTGTCCGAACTTGCTTTTTCCAATCCCATATAATCCCACTTGCAGTATTTTACCTTACAATCGCTGTAGCATTGAAATTTTCATATTGGCATAAGGTCTTTAGGTGGTGCTGTCCTTTTGTGACAGGAATTTTGAAACGCAATAAACTTTCGCAATTTTGCGAGTTGTAAAATTTGACACATTGTTTTAAAACTTATAATCAGTAAATACAAAAAAAGTGTAGTGAAGACAAAGAATGGAAAAGACTAAAACAGTTGTTAAAATATTGAAAGGAATTGTTGTTTCTTGTTTTCTGATCCCTTAGTGTTCTGTCGTTACTATCTATTGTTAAGAGTAGTCACAGACACTACAAAAAGCAAATTTGCAAAAAGCCAGCAAAATTTTTTGACATACTATAACTAAATATAGACCGTCAGACTTTGAGTATCGATCTCTCCAAACTATAGAATCGGGCAAAATTTCATTTTGTACCATGATATGAAGGACATGTGGGTCGAGGGATATTTTATGGATTTGGCTCACCAGGTCTTATATAATACTCCAACTCCAGAAAATCCGCCATAAGTGCGATGACACGAAGTTTTGCAACTTCGAATTGAGTATTCTCGCAGCTGGTGAAGTTCAAGTCAAGAAACGTCCCTCCGCAATACTGAGAATTTTCATCCTGCCAAAGCTTACGCGAATTCATAGGGTAGTTTTTGAGAAATTGGTGTTTAAAACAAAATAATCGCAGTTTTGCCAAATATGTGTTTCGGCCAAATCTCCAGCTTACAGCAACGAACTCCAGCTAATAGGCATTAATAAAATGTGCAAATAGATTGAGATATATAAATATACGATATATATTGAGTAGAAACTAAATCAATAGGACTAAATCGATTGAGTATAAATAAATCAAAATTTTCCGTAAGATTTGGCAGTAGTTTTGATTTTGACAAACTGATTTCCTCAAAAATGGCCATTTTTGACCTCCGAAATCATTTTGGCTTATACTAACTTAAGGGGGGGTCCCACTTTGGGGTAATTGTTTGTCTGCTATATCGAAATATGAAATCGAAAGTGTAATTTATGTGTAATATTATTGTAATATAATTCTGCGTCAAAAAATCTCGAAACTGGTCTAAGATACCGGGTAACATTTGTATAGTTTTAAAACTCTAAACAGATACTGTGTCACTGTGGAATTAGAATTTTGAATTTAGGTATTAAAAAATTTTAGTTAATTTTTGAAGTTAGCGAGCTGCCGAAAGTCGCTAAATTCTGTCGCTTTTAATGACCAAAAATGAGAGTCATTAAGTTTTGTTTAGCTGCATGAGGTCCTAACTAAAAATTCTAATTCCGCAGTGGCACAGTACATGTATAAAGGTTTCAAACGATACCCAATGTTGCTTGGAATCCTTTGCCAGTGTAGAGATTTTTTAGTGCAGAAATTAAATTGTTTTTGTAAAATTATGAAAATAGCTGATTTTTACAAGCAGGCTATATTTGAAAATTGCACATTTTTGTATTTCAACATATTTAACTTCAAGTTGACTTGCAAAAATTGGCTTCAATTGGCTGCTGAACTCGCTCTTCAAATTGTACACAGTTGATGGCTCGAACTTGCGGAGAACTGAACGAAACAACTCAAAATTTGAACTAGATATGCACGACATATGTGGTTAGTTTATGTGTGAAAATGAACGAAATCTGTGATCTAAGAATTTTTCGTGATTGACCCCCATTAACTGACAGCTTAATATAAGTCAAAGGTCGTAAAAGTAAAAATGTTCATTTCGGTGACCTCTTTCCATTTACATCAACCAATCAGGTGTATCGATTGCAAACTGAGAGAATAGTGGGAAAACCAAAGATGTTTTTTTATCTTTTCACCTAAAAATGCGGGACTGGTCTCAGAATGTTAAAAGAGCGCCATATTTGGAAAGTTTCATCATCCTTCATCATAAAAATTGGAGCCTGTAAGCTTACATTCACACAAAGCGATACCAGCACCTTAAAGGGATCAATGTTCTGCTTTGCTGGTAGTCATCAAAACGCCAACCATGAAATTGAACAGACAATTTTATGCCAAATTTACCAAAATGTTTCACTATTTCAAAATTTGGAAACGGTGTTTGAATTCATTGTAAGGCAAAATGATCCCACAAAATCCCACTGATTCCACATGGGATGAGTTTTCAATCCCATCCCATCCCATCCCATGGGATCCCATGGGATCCCATGGGATCCCATCCCAGATGCCAACACTATCCATGATACAAGTAAAAATATAACATGTTTGATGGTTTTCGAGGCAGATTTTAGCAAGTTTAAGGCGATAAGTCCCAGAAACTGAGAAACTGTAATTGGCCGGTCGGCCGCCCCTTATTTAACCGGCCGGCCAGCAGGTCTGGACAGGGCCGGTGCACAACACCACCGATCTTATGTATTCCAATTTGATTGCGGCAATGAAAGAATATTTAGTTTTGAATTTTCCAATGTAACTAATTATTATGATTTTTTTAACATGGTTGCAATCAAATCCGCACAGTTAAAAGGCTGACACTGACAGCCAGCCAAACTGAGTAGCAATGCCGACTTATAACAAAACAATCAGTTGATTAGTTCTTAATTTTGTTAGTTCTTAACCTGTTCTTAAATTTTAAGACGTCACTAACCCTCGTTTATTCTGATCTTTGTCTATAAGAATTGGGTTTATTCAAAGCTTTGTTTGCATTAAATATAGATTAGCAGAACTCTGCCTTGAATAACACGGGAGAGCTGCTGTATATATGTAAAGTGTATTTCTGATGTTACAATAAATAAAAGTACGTAACAAATAAAATAAAACGTTCTCGTTCTACATTACATAACTTCATTTTTTCAATCGTTGTTTCTTGTTGTAAAAGTAGGATCTTCTAGAAAGTTTTTCCTTCAGGATCGCATAAACGAACCGGAAATTCAGGACTGATAACATTTAAACTGTGGTTCCCATCCATGGATCATGTCCAGCGGATAAACTGCTCACTATTAAGATACTTATCACACATACGCCCGATTGCACCAAACCGGACTAAGTTAACTCGGTGTTCGCTTAATTCCGAGTTAACTCCGTGTTAGTTATTCTTTAGCTGAGCTTCAGCTTAGGGGTAAAGTTAGTCCTTTGCAATACTCTAGGTCATGTCAAGAATACCAAACTCTGAGCTTTAGCTCAGGGTTACACTTAACCAATCAGAATTGGTTTCTTATTCACTGTGTCCAATCATCCTCATTCAGTATTAGCTGAAGATTAAGTTAATATCGAAGTTAACTCCGAGCTAAGTCTTTCTTAGAGTTAACTCTGAGCTGAAGACTATCATTGAAGTAGTGGATCAAATCACAGGAGCTCAATTTATAATAATACTCCGAAAAATTTTGTCCAAAATAACTGAAGTGTTCTGGGATCACTAATTGAACAGTCCATCACGTCTATTTCCAAAAATAAAGAGTACACGTGACGATAATTTAGTTAGTACTCAGTTAATCCTGATAGATATCAGGGTTAAGTTTTGGCCAGCTGAAGACTAAGTTAGTTCGGAGTTAACCTGAGGTTAACTTAACCTGATTTGGTGCAACATATTAACTGAGTATTAACAGGTTAACTCCGAGTTAACCTTGAGGTTAGCTTAGCACCGAGCTAACCTTCATTGGTGCAATCCGGTGATAATTGTCTTTCGCGTAGCGCAAGTTTTGCAAGAATTTCATTATCATGAATTTACCATCTTTTTACTAAAAACATCTTAAACCTTCGATTTTACTTCAAAGCTGTATAATACGGATCTGAAATCCATGTCTTGGTACCACTTCCAGGTAGCTCATGTACAAGTGCGCTATAGTAGCTAAAGATGTATGGATCATACTAAGGCAGACGCATACCTCTGTCAGTGTTGGCATCTGGGATGGGATCCCATGTGATCCCATGGGATGGGATGGGATTGAAAACTCATCCCATGTGGGATCAGTGGGATTTTGTGGGATCATTTTGCTTTACAATGCCTTCACACCGTTTCCAAATTTTGAGAAGTGCAATATTTTGATAAATTTGGCATAAAAATGTTTGTTCAATTTCATGATTGGCGGTTTGATGACTACCAGCAAAGCAAAGCATGGAGCTCTTTAAGGTGCTGGTATCGCTCCGTGTAAATGGTATCATCTTACAGGCTCCAATTTTTATGATGAACCTTGATGAAACTTTCCAAATATGGTGCTCTTTTTAACATTCTGGGACCAGTCCCAAATTTTCAGGTGAAAAAATAAAAATCTTTGGTTTTTGCCACTATTCTCTCAGTTCGTTATCGATACACTTGATTGGTTGGTATAAATGGAAAAGGGTCACCAAAATGAACATTTTTGCTTTTACGACCTTTGAGCTATGTTAAGCTAGCAGATAAGTGGGGGGGTCAATCATGAAAAATTTTTAATCACGGTTTTCGTTCATTTTCGCACATAAACTAACCACATATATATGTCGTGCATATCAAGTCCAAATTTTGAGTTGTTTCAGTCAGTACTCCGCAATTTCGAGCCATCAACTGTGTGCAATTCGAGTATGAGCGAGTAACGAGAGTTTTGCAGACAATTGAAGCAAATTTTCGCAAATCAGTCAACTTCAAGTTTTTATAAAATGAATAAATATGTTGAAATGCAAAAAATATGCAACTTTACAATATAGCCTGGCCGTAAAATGCCTCTCTGAAATAAATCAACAATTTTCACAATTTCACAAAATTTAACTTCTGCGCCAAAAAATCTCTACACTGGCAAAGGATTCTAAGCAACGTTGGGTAATTTTTAGTTAGGACCTCTAGTTTTTTTTATAATCTGCAGCTAAACAAAACTTAATGACCCTCATTTTTAGTTACCAAAAGCAAATTTAGAACCTTTCGGCAGTTCGCTTACTTCACAAATTAATTAAAATTTTTTGAAGACCAAATTCAAATTCAGACCTTTCTAGTCCCATTCCCTTCCCAGTCAGAATTTTTCGGACCTTCGGTCTCGGTGGTATATAGGGCTTTCTTCGTCTTTTTCATTTATTTATACTCAATTGATTTAGTCCTATCGATTTACTTTCTACTCAATTTATACAATCCACTTGCACATTTTATTACAGCCTATGTATTTCTGGAGTTAGTTGCTTTAAGCTAGAGATTTGGCTGACAAACGTATTTGGCAAAACTGCGATTCTTTTATTTCAAACATCAATTTCTCAAAAACTATGTAGCCCATGGATTCGCGTAAGCTTTCGCATGAGGAAAAAGAAAAAACGACCTGTTGAGCCAAATCCATAAAATTTCCCTCGACCCACATGTCCTTGATATCATGGCACAAAAAATTTTGCCCGATTCTATAGGTTTGAGAAATCGATACTCAAAGTTTTATGGTCTATATTTAGTTAACATGTCAAAAAAATTTGCTGGTTTTAATTGCAAAAACTGCAAATGAAATTACAAATTTCATTTTTTCGTATTTACTGATTATAAGCTTCGATGTGTCAGATTCTTCTAAATCGCAAAATTGCGAAAGTTTATTGCGTTTCAAAGTTCCCCTCACAAAAGGATGCCCTCACCTTAATGCCTTATGCCAATATTAAAATTTCAATGCTACAGCGATTGTAAGCTCAAATACTGCAAGTGGGATTATATGGGAATCGAAAACGCAAGTTCGGACAAATGGGATGGGATGGGACGGTGAATTGGAAAATCTGATGGGATGGGATGGGATGGGATCGGAGAATTCGTCCCATTTGCCAACTCTGACCTCTGTGCGTTACTTTCGCAACACTAGCTGATTTTAGCGCGAATTTGGTATGGATGCATTTGAGTGCATTTCTGATCGATCTGCAGCAAAACTTTAAATTTTTAAAAATTTTGCATTTTTAAGTTTACCAAGGGGATTAAGGGGAATCAAAAAATTTTTGTCTCCAAGTTTGCTAAAAATTTGTTTCATAGGGGTTTTCACGGTCACATAACACGAATCTTACAACTGTTATTCGACGGCTTTTCGTTAGCTCTATATAAGCTTAAACGTTAAGCTTACAAATTTGGCTTAGGTATATCCTGCTAACGAAAAACTGGATCAAAAACAGTTTTAAGATTCGTGATCAGCAAACCCTAACACTTTATATACAATTTTTTAGTAAAATTGGAGACAAACATTTTTTGGTTCCCCTTGTTCCCCCTTGGTAAACTTAAATGGAGGTTTTCAAATTTTAAGGTTTTGCTGCAGGTCGATCAAAAATGTACTCAAATTCGTCCATACCAAATATGAGCTAAATCGGTTAAGATTTGCTAAAGCTACGCTTAGGTGTGCGTACTGCGTCCGCATTGCATTAGTATCGCTGATGTATGTTTAAATAAAGAAGGTAAAGCTACGGAGAAGCTGACAAATGTATATATGTACTACAGATTCGCGTTCTGCCAACTCGAAAACTGCTACAGCAACTTTCTGACAAAATAGAACCCGTCACCCCTTGCTTCCCCCTAACAAATTGAAAATTTTGGATTTTGCGAATTTCGTTTTATTATTTCGTTTTGCTATATTTGAATTCAGCGCGGTCACAGGCATTCGCTTCATTAACAAATTTTAACTATTTTAACTAAGTCAATTTTTGACAATTTTAGCACTTGGGAATATTGGGGAAATTCTCCGTTCCATTATCAATTTGAGCCGGCTAATCTTGATAATCTCGGTTTCGGTTGACCCATAATAATTCTTGAAAGCGTTGATTTATAATAAGTCTTTTCCCGTGACTATTCTTTGCACAATTTACATATATATGTAGGGTTGGGTTCTGGACGAGGCATACCCCAAGAAGTTTTTGAAGGTAGCGATGTTTCTAGTCACTGAAACTGAAATTGAAACATTTTTAGGCAGCCAACTGAAACTGAAACTAAAATCGGCTACAGAAATAACACTATTTGAAGGACATCTGCATCTTGAAACGAACAAATTTTCGAGGAAACCTTTGTACCGCAAGGCTTGCATTTAACGCAATTGGTCGTAACATTAAAGTTAGCAAAACTAAAATGCAGCGCGCGTTTGAAACACTTTCTACAAACTCTTTTGAAAAGATGAAACTTTTTGTCAGTTCCCATGAAAATTAACAAAATAATTACATAGTTTACAATTAGTGTCAAAACCTAGGTTTCCCTTGCCCAACATTTCCTTATCCCTTGGCCCAGATGGTGGTAGAGGTTGTGTGTACCAGTGCTGGAACCGGGTCACTTAGGCTTGACCCGATGACGCGGTTTTCCAGAAAATTCAAAAACCTGCAAACTTTTTTGATTTTCCCTTAGAACGAATTTTCGGCTTCCATATTCCATCACCAGCCAGCCCGACCATATGTTTGCTCTAGGTTTTTTAAAGTATTTAATTTAATAGTATCTCTTGCATTTTCTAAATTTATGCAGAAATGGGTTGGCAAAGCAAATCGTTTATCCGTCAGCGATTTGCAGGTTCAAATATGAGTACTTAAAAAAATTCGGCTTTTGTTATGCATTGTGTTAAGTAAAATTAAATTGTTCATTTATCTTCAACATTTACCTTGGTTGCGAAAATAATCTGCAAACCATAGATACTAGAATTTTGCAATAATCATGAAACTGATAAAGCTAAACAGAGACAGACAGATTCAAATATTAACCCAAAATAACGAAAATGTTCAAGACTTGATAAGAGAAAAGCAAATTAATATTGCTCATCAAACAAAAGTTTAAGCTAAAATTTCATTTTGGTAAGCAAAAAATTTCTATAAGTTCAGGTGAATTTAGAAAACCGGGTCGAAGCTCTTGACCCAGTTACTCGGTGACCCGGTCCAATAAGTGGCCCGAACTGACCCGGTGACCCGATTCCAACTCTGATGTGTACCTTATCGGGCAGCGGGAGGGCGCTTGGACCCTATCTCCAACTATCCTAGGCTTAAACCTGTTTGCGTAAATTTCATCTCCCCTTTGGAAGCGGTAAAGGAATTGATCATGTCAGCAAATTGCAAAGTGGGCTTCGCTCACTAGAGTTGTGCCCGGGCCTTGAATAGGGCATGGCCCCTACACCGGGCCGGCCCGGGCCAGGATTTTGGAAGAGCCTTCGGGCCTTGAGTCGGGCCTAACGGGCCTTGAATGGGGCCTCCGGGCCCGGGCCTCTCACTGGGCCTTCGGGCCTACCGGGCCTTGAATCGGGCCTCCGGGCCCGGGCCTTGAAAATTACCTTAGGGCCCGGGCCGGGCCTGGCCCGGCCCGGTGATGTTAGTAGGCCAGGGCCCGGGCCTTGAATCGGACCTTCGGGCCCGGGCCTCTCAACGGCACAACTACGCTCACTCGCTGTATGCCTGTGTGTTAAAGCTCGAAAACAAAGCTCTATGTACGTGCGCGAGCTTGTCTGTTTCAGCTTTAGAACACGAACAAATTCATGCCGACGGCTGGGCTGGATCTCCTCCAATTTGACACTAGGTACAACCAGAATAATACAAGATTATAAACGAAAGAAATAAGGATGTCACTACAGCACCTCTGACCCGAGCAATTCGGGCCTGAGGTGGGGATCGAACCCACAACCTTTGGCGATCTAGGCACCCAGACACAATCGAACCAAGCTTAAGTTGGAATTCGTTCCTAAACTGTAGTGACACGTTTTTTCGTTCCTAAACTGTAGTGACCCGTTTTTTCGTTCCTAAACTGTAGTGACACGTTTTTTGAATAGGCATATTCAGTTTCAGGCCTTGTAGTTTCAGTTCAGTCGTATAACTTAATGGTATACATGCATATATATATATATATATATATATATATATATATATATATATATATATATATATATATATATATATTCATATGTTCAATAAAACGTTTTGACTTTGAAGATCGTGTAGGTGTAGAAGTAGATACGGTTTTCGACTCCAGTTCAGACTGTGGTGGGTACTGCTGCTCTGCAGGAAAGAAGTTGTCGGCTCAGATACGGTTTTCGACTCCAGTTCAGACTGTGGTGGGTACTGCTGCTCTGCAGGAAAGAAGTTGTCGGCTCAAACTCAAACAATCTCTTTATTCTAGAATTAAGCAGCAAATTATGTTTTAACATCCTTAAATGCACCAAATTTTCGGGTGCATCAGCACCACTGGTCCCGGACAGCGAGTACCCGGATTACTAGGCTCTTTTAACAAATTCAGCTTTCTTTCATGTCGTTTCCTCATTTACAGGGTTTTAATATCAAAATGAGGCATACACACCAAGACTTTAAGGGGACAGGGTTTGAGAGACTCCATTTGACTCCGCATATACATATTTGGCGGGCGACGCAAACTTGCAAAATTGAAATAGATCTCAATTGTTGACTATTTATGCGCTTAAGGCGCATCTGCGTATTAGTATATAGTGTGCAGATGCGTCTTTAAGTCTTTGCTCAATAAAGACGACCACCACTGATGCATCATAAACCATTTTTCAAAATCGAGTGTTTTTGCAGCACATAAATTTTACAAACTACATAAATTTTATATCGTTAGCAAGATCTCGTTCTACGTAACTTAATTATATAAAAATTATTTATCAAGTTATAGTATTTAATTTTTCAATTTTGAAATGTGGGTTTTTTCCCGCCGATGGGTTTTTCCCACCAAATCCAGGTACAATCCGCTTTTGTCTAGGTCTTTCAAGTAGTTCAGGGTGGCCAGGCAAAAGTTGCCAAATTTCGGCACTTGGACGGACCAAAATTTTCGAAAATTTCAAAGTCCCGAAGAATTTGCAGGGAAGCAGCGGGAGCGACAATAATACAGCCTCTAGTATTATTTTCGACGCACTTCAAGATAGGCTATTAAAATCCTATATAGCTCATACCGGTAAGCCCACACTGGACGTGGGTATTTTTCTTGCATTGGTGAGTGGGTTTTTCCCCGCTTGACTATATAACCTATCCATATAACTATTTTCTTTATTATCTTTAACAGCATGCCATAATAATAACTCCAATTACACAAAAATGGCAGTCTTCCCTAGCACATATCCTTACAGTTTATCTCCAAAATTTATAGTTTAGTCTATTTAAATATCAGCTAAAATCCTATTTTGCTGGTAACTGCAAATCCAATACAGGAAACAAATCACCAACAAGCCAAATAAAATGAAAAATTCGGCCACCCAGAGGGCTGGGCTGCGCCCTCCAGGTCCCAGATAACTCAATTTTCACAATTTTAGATCCACACTGTCTATATCAATCAATTCTAAAAAACTACAACACAATTACAGTCAAGTCATAACAAACGTGGAACAGAGTTCAGAGTTGTACATAATAATAACAACCAAAATCAAAAATAAAATGGTAATTATGTTCAAATTTGAATATGCTTAGGACTCGTAAAAGCCTATTTTGCTGGTAACTAACTCCAAATCCAATACAGGAAAAAATCACCAACAAGCCAAATCAAATGAAAAATTCGGCCACCCAGAGGGCTGGGCTGCGCCCTCCAGGTCCCAGATAACTCAATTTTCACAATTTTAGAACTACATCACAATATTGTATCCACACTATCTACATCAATCAATTCGACAAGCTACATCAACATAACTACTGTGATAACAAACATGGAACAAAGCTCAGATCTGTGCATAATTATAAAAACGCAGAGAACGGAGAACGAACAACCTGGAATTTGAGCCGTCAACTTAAAATAAGTCCAATGTCATACTGTGAAACACTGTTATTTTGTGCAACTTTTCTGTTAACCAGAGAATTAATTCTTCGACTTGAATAAAGACTTAGTGCTTCTAACGAACCGGCACGTTTCTGCAGTGCAAGAACGCAGTTTACACCATATTTCCGCTACCAAACCCGTCACGCTGGTGAGCTGTTAAAACTAAGCTAAATCAGCATGCTAAATTAATGTAGATGAACTAACAAGGATCTAAAAAGTTAGTGCGCTATTAACATTATAATAATGACCAAAGAAATCCATATTTAACTAACTTAAGCAAGATCTGAAATAATTCCTTGCCAAACTAAACTGGCCAGGCACTAAGCAATTTTGAAAAGTCAGTGGGATATCAGATTAAAAACCCGAAATTTATCCGTTATTTTAAAAAACTCGAAAACCCTGTATCAACAGCCTACCCACCCAAGGCATTTATGAAATGCGGCGCTTTAATGTGGAAACAGCAAATTTTATTTAATATGAAGTTCACGGGGACAGTTTACGGGGACTGTGCTAGAAAAATTAGAATTTCCTGAGCTTTGGGATCCAGAGGGCTGAGCTGCGCCCTAAGCTACATCTTACTATACACACATATGTACTGCAGTATTAAGCTACAAAACTATTCAAACTGCAATAAACCACGCTGGAACCCCTTGCCAATAGCAGAATGCAGCAATTTAAGGACAATTTCGAATGCCTTGACTTAAATTTGCAGAAAATTAATAAAACTTTACTTGATTAAAACTTAAGTATTTAAAAACTGCAAAGAAATATGTTAGAGCTATTTTATTTTATGATCGTTGGCTAAGCTACATGTTTTTAAGCAGCTTAAGGCGAGACATTCAATCCAGCAGGGTTGGTAAGAAAAGCCACTGCAGGTATACACCACCTCGAAAGGCGATTCCCCACAGCGACTGCTCGGACAGCGTTTCGTTCTTTGTTTCCAAACATTTTTTCGCAGCAATATTCAACAGCTTCTTCAATATCGAAGATTATTAGTTAGTTTCAAGTCCTAGGGTCCAAAGGCCAACACTGCAGTCAGCAGGGTCGGTAAGAAAAGCCACTGCAGGCATACACCACCTCGAAAGGCGATTACCCACAGCGACTGCTCGGACAGCGTTTCGTTCACCCAAGTATCCACAGATACTGAGTGAACTAGTCCGCAGCCGGACATACCGACCCCAACTGTAGCGGTCTCCCCTGACCGTAGTAGCCAGACTGCATAGTAATATCTATATATTTGTTTCCAAACATTTTTTCGCAGCAATGTTTCAATATTAGTTAGAAGAAGCGTGCATTATGACATGATCATCAACAGCGACAGCGTGTCAATCAGTTTTATGGCTTCGTAGGAATATTTCCATGTTTGCAACTGCTTTGAAGCAGGTTATGTTTCTGTATTCATCTGATGAACCGCGCAGGCTACACGTCCATTTGGACATGGTTATCAATAATGTGCCTCATAACAATGCCTCGAATCTTCAATGACAATAATAGTATTTGAATGCAACCAAAACTAAGTTTGTGTCGAAATAGAGCAATTTTGTTTTATGATGGTTGGCTAAGCTACATGTTTTTAACAGCTTTCAATATCGAAAATTTTGAGTTAGTTTCAAGTCCTAGGGTCCAAAGACCAACACTGATTTCATTGAAAGGAAACTTTAGGGGAGAAGCAACCAGTCAGCAATGTCGGTAAGAAAAGCCACTGCAGGAATACACCACCTCGAAAGGCGATTACCCACAGCGACTGCTCGGACAGCGTTTCGTTCACCCAAGTATCCACAGATACTGAGTGAACTAGTCCGCAGCCGGACATACCGACCCCAACTCTAGCGGCCTCCCCTGACCGTAGTAGTCAGACTGCATAGAAATATCTATATATTTGTTTCCAAACATTTTTTCGCAGCAATATTTCAATATTAGTCAGAAGAAGCGTGCATTATGACATTATCATCAACAGCGACAGCGTGTCAATTAGTTTTATGGCTTCGTAGGAATATTTCCATGTTTGCAACTGCTTTGAAGCAGGTTATGTTTCTGTATTCATCTGATGAACCGCGCAGGCTACACGTCCATTTGGACATGGTTATCAATAATGTGCCTCATAACAATGCCTCGAATCTTCAATGACAATAATAGTATTTGAATGCAACCAAAACTAAGTTTGTGTCGAAATAGAGCAATTTTGTTTTATGATGGTTGGCTAAGCTACATGTTTTTAACAGCTTTCAATATCGAAGATTTTGAGTTAGTTTCAAGTCCTAGGGTCCAAAGACCAACACTGATTTCATTGAAAGGAATCTTTAGGGGAGAAACAACCAGTCAGCAGGGTCGGTAAGAAAAGCCACTGCAGGCACCTCGAAAGGCGATTACCCACAGCGACTGCTCGGACAGCGTTTCGTTCACCCAAGTATCCACAGATACTGAGTGAACTAGTCCGCAGCCGGACATACCGACCCCAACTGTAGCGGCCTCCCCTGACCGTAGTAGCCAGACTGCATAGTAATATCTATATATTTGTTTCCAAACATTTTTTCGCAGCAATGTTTCAATATTAGTTAGAAGAAGCGTGCATTATGACATGATCATCAACAGCGACAGCGTGTCAGTTTTATGGCTTCGTAGGAATATTTCCATGTTTGCAACTGCTTTGAAGCAGGTTATGTTTCTGTATTCATCTGATGAACCGCGCAGGCTACACGTCCATTTGGACATGGTTATGCCTCATAACAATGCCTCGAATCTTCAATGACAATAATAGTATTTGAATGCAACCAAAACTAAGTTTGTGTCGAAATAGAGCAATTTTGTTTTATGATGGTTGGCTAAGCTACATGTTTTTAACAGCTTTCAATATCGAAAATTTTGAGTTAGTTTCAAGTCCTAGGGTCCAAAGACCAACACTGATTTCATTGAAAGGTAAACTTTAGGGGAGAAACAACCAGTCAGCAGGGTCGGTAAGAAAAGCCACTGCAGGAATACACCACCTCGAAAGGCGATTACCCACAGCGACTGCTCGGACAGCGTTTCGTTCACCCAAGTATCCACAGATATTGAGTGAACTAGTCCGCAGCCGGACATACCGACCCCAACTCTAGCGGCCTCCCCTGACCGTAGTAGTCAGACTGCATAGAAATATCTATATATTTGTTTCCAAACATTTTTTCGCAGCAATATTTCAATATTAGTCAGAAGAAGCGTGCATTATGACATTATCATCAACAGCGACAGCGTGTCAATTAGTTTTATGGCTTCGTAGGAATATTTCCATGTTTGCAACTGCTTTGAAGCAGGTTATGTTTCTGTATTCATCTGATGAACCGCGCAGGCTACACGTCCATTTGGACATGGTTATCAATAATGTGCCTCATAACAATGCCTCGAATCTTCAATGACAATAATAGTATTTGAATGCAACCAAAACTAAGTTTGTGTCGAAATAGAGCAATTTTGTTTTATGATGGTTGGCTAAGCTACATGTTTTTAACAGCTTTCAATATCGAAGATTTTGAGTTAGTTTCAAGTCCTAGGGTCCAAAGACCAACACTGATTTCATTGAAAGGAATCTTTAGGGGAGAAACAACCAGTCAGCAGGGTCGGTAAGAAAAGCCACTGCAGGCACCTCGAAAGGCGATTACCCACAGCGACTGCTCGGACAGCGTTTCGTTCACCCAAGTATCCACAGATACTGAGTGAACTAGTCCGCAGCCGGACATACCGACCCCAACTGTAGCGGCCTCCCCTGACCGTAGTAGCCAGACTGCATAGTAATATCTATATATTTGTTTCCAAACATTTTTTCGCAGCAATGTTTCAATATTAGTTAGAAGAAGCGTGCATTATGACATGATCATCAACAGCGACAGCGTGTCAATCAGTTTTATGGCTTCGTAGGAATGTTTCCATGTTTGCAACTGCTTTGAAGCAGGTTATGTTTCTGTATTCATCTGATGAACCGCGCAGGCTACACGTCCATTTGGACATGGTTATGCCTCATAACAATGCCTCGAATCTTCAATGACAATAATAGTATTTGAATGCAACCAAAACTAAGTTTGTGTCGAAATAGAGCAATTTTGTTTTATGATGGTTGGCTAAGCTACATGTTTTTAACAGCTTTCAATATCGAAAATTTTGAGTTAGTTTCAAGTCCTAGGGTCCAAAGACCAACACTGATTTCATTGAAAGGAAACTTTAGGGGAGAAACAACCAGTCAGCAGGGTCGGTAAGAAAAGCCACTGCAGGAATACACCACCTCGAAAGGCGATTACCCACAGCGACTGCTCGGACAGCGTTTCGTTCACCCAAGTATCCACAGATACTGAGTGAACTAGTCCGCAGCCGGACATACCGACCCCAACTCTAGCGGCCTCCCCTGACCGTAGTAGTCAGACTGCATAGTAATATCTATATATTTGTTTCCAAACATTTTTTCGCAGCAATATTTCAATATTAGTCAGAAGAAGCGTGCATTATGACATTATCATCAACAGCGACAGCGTGTCAATTAGTTTTATGGCTTCGTAGGAATATTTCCATGTTTGCAACTGCTTTGAAGCAGGTTATGTTTCTGTATTCATCTGATGAACCGCGCAGGCTACACGTCCATTTGGACATGGTTATCAATAATGTGCCTCATAACAATGCCTCGAATCTTCAATGACAATAATAATATTTGAATGCAACCAAAACTAAGTTTGTGTCGAAATAGAGCAATTTTGTTTTATGATGGTTGGCTAAGCAACATGTTTTTAACAGCTTTCAATATCGAAGATTTTGAGTTAGTTTCAAGTCCTAGGGTCCAAAGACCAACACTGATTTCATTGAAAGGAATCTTTAGGGGAGAAACAACCAGTCAGCAGGGTCGGTAAGAAAAGCCATTGCAGGCACCTCGAAAGGCGATTACCCACAGCGACTGCTCGGACAGCGTTTCGTTCACCCAAGTATCCACAGATACTGAGTGAACTAGTCCGCAGCCGGACATACCGACCCCAACTGTAGCGACCTCCCCTGACCGTAGTAGCCAGACTGCATAGTAATATCTATATATTTGTTTCCAAACATTTTTTCGCAGCAATATTTCAATATTAGTTAGAAGAAGCGTGCATTATGACATGATCATCAACAGCGATAGCGTGTCAATCAGTTTTATGGCTGCGTAGGAATATTTCCATGTTTGCAACTGCTTTGAAGCAGGTTATGTTTCTGTATTCATCTGATGAACCGCGCAGGCTACACGTGCATTTGGACATGGTTATCAATAATGTGCCTCACAACAATGCCTCGAATCTTCAATAATAGTATTTGAATGCAACCAAAACTAAGTCTGTGTCGAAATAGAGCAATTTTGTTTCATGATGGTTGGCTAAGCTACATGTCAACAGCTTTAAATATCGAAGATTTTGAGTTAGTTTCAAGTCCTAGGGTCCAAAGTCCAACACTGATTTCATTGAAAGGAATCTTTAGGGGAGAAACAACCAGTCAGCAGGTTCGGTAAGAAAAGCCACTGCAGGCATACACCACCTCGAAAGGCGATTACCCACAGCGACTACTCGGACAGCGTTTCGTTCACCCAAGTATCCACAGATACTGAGTGAACTAGTCCGCAGCCGGACATACCGACCCCAACAGTTATATACTGTTTCTCAGAATTTGAAAGCTAGAGGTTTACTGAGGCATATTTTCTGATCAGCCATACATTATGTTAAGCATTCAGTGAAGTATATGTTACACATTTTTGTTAGTTTAATTGTAAACTTAATTAAATTCAAATTATATAACTGAATCGTCGTGACGACCTCTTTCATGTAATTTGTAGCACGACTGTGTGAATTATATATTACGATTGCTTCTGTGAATAGCGTTTATTCCCAGATATTGCTTCCATCGACTCGGACGACCACTGCTTATCCTCTTTGGGTGCTCATGGACTCCCCTAGCATTCTTCCCGTACTCACTTTCGTTTCCTACCAGTGGGCGTAAGGAGCCTTCTGAATGGTCGGAATCCGAGTATCGCCGGAACAAGCCGGCGACACCCGGCCCAGGCCAAACAGAGACCACAGCCAAAGTACGGGTGCTAGGAGAAGCCAGAGGAGCACCATACTCACGGACCCCGGAAGGTGCATCGAAGCCGCGACAATAACGAAACTTTTGGTTCAATGAGGGACGTTGTCGACTTAGTTGACCAGCGCATACCCTTTGCGGGAGACAGCATTGCTAGCTCTATTCTTGTTAGTAAGTATGCGTTAGTAGTAAGGTTAGTAGTATTAGTAGTAATACGGTTAGCAGTGTTAGTATAAAATACGGTTAGTACTATTAGTAGTAATACGATTAGTCGTGTTAGTACATAATACGATTAGTCGTGTTAGTAGTGTGTTGCTAGCAATGCTGACTGTTGAATTTAATCTGAAAGAGGGGAGAATGGAATCTCAAATCAAAAGTGAAACAATTTTAGTTGAATTGATTCTCATCTTATCAGATTGCAACATCACCGTATCGACCGATTGCAACATCACTTATCGAGTACACTTTTAGGTCCAAAACTCAAGCATGGTAATTTTCAAGCTTTGTCTCTAGTATGAGACGTCGAGGGCCTTCAAATGATACCAATATGGACTTGATCTGATCTTACGTGAGCACACCGAGGGAAGGTCCTCAGGTGTCCCGGAATACTATATCCCATCCCAAAACGACATACAAAATTCTAACCAAATCGGTTGAGCCAATCTCAAGAACGAGGGAGGGAGACAATTGTCATATCTATCCATAAGATATTAAATAAAAAATATAAACAAAAATATGGATGAGTCGAGGAAAAGCAAAGAAACTAAAGGAAGAGATGAAGAGCAGAAAAGAAAAGGACAGAAAGAAGGAAAATGAGGAAGAAAAAGAAGGAATGACGAATGATCGTGATGATGATGATGATGATGACAAAAAAAAAGATTGAAGAATGATCGTGATGAGATGATGATGACAAAGAAAGAATGACGAATGATAGTGATGATGATGATGACAGTGCGTAGAAGTCGAGAATGAGTAGGAAAAATGGCAGAAAAAATGTTAAGTGAAAAAGGATAGGAAGCATGAAGATGCAGAAGGAAAAATGAAGTGATGATAAATGATAAAGAAGCTTGAAATATCCGAGAAGGAATGAGAGAGAATAGATTTTGAGAAATGCAAAAACAAAATAAGTATGACATGTCGGAGAAGGAATGGACAGAGAAAAGACTGGCGATAAAAAAGGCTAAAGGTCAACGAGAAAGGAAAAGATGCGGATAAGCGAAGAATATCGAAAGACCTGGCTGGAGAATACTGCAGGATATTCTATATACACTACTACATCATATCCTTCCTGGGTTTCCAAAGAAGTAAAGCCCCAGTAACACCTCATACTATATAAACTTCGCCCAACACTCGACAATAATTGCAGCGAAATGAATCTCAGGCGAGACATCTACTAAAAGGAAACTGTATGTATACACACCTCAACGAATCTGGAAGCATTCAGAAGTTTGTCGGGGATCATTCCTGGAATCCTGGGTTCCCGCTGAAAAAACCTCGAAAGGCAATTACCAACAGCGACTGCTCGGAGAACTGTTAATTCACCCAGGACACTACGAATCCAGAATAAGCTAATCCTGTATCAGTGCATATTTATCATCACAGTTGCAGTCTCCCAAGAATTTGTCAACTAGCTTTATGGCTGTACAGGAATATCCTGGGTTTCTAAACTAAGTTTTAAACTATGTAAGTGGTAACCAACACGTTACTGGTCGTCTGAAGAATCGCGAATACAACGCGTGTAGATATAGTTTGCATTTATTTAGACATACCAACAATGTATTCAGTACCAGTTTCAAGTGCTAAAGGTTAAGAGTTCAAAGTATCTTGTCCAGCAGTGTCGGTAAGAAAAGCCACTGTAGGTGCACTCCACCTCGAAAGGCGATTGCCTACAGCGACTGCTCGGACAGCGTTTCGTTCACCCAGGTATCCACAGATCCTGAGTGAACTAGTCCGCAGCCGGACATACCGACTCCTGCTGCTTTAAGAATTTGGCATTCTGTTTCATAGATAAGTATGAATAAGGTATATTGCGGCATTACGTATATATATGTGTGTGTGTGTGTGTGTGAGTGTGTGTGTGTAAATATCGAGAATTAGTCAAACATCACCGCAACGACAATTTCTCATGTTGTTTGTAACATGACTGAGTGGGATCTTTTGTTTGCTTCTGTTAAGTGTCACTTACAGCACTGTTTCCCGGCACACATCTGAGAAAGTAATCTGTATCGTGAATTTTTTATGTTCTAAGCTTCAACCGTCGTTGCTGAAGTGGTACAAAATTATTTAGTTTTCAATACGCACATTGGACAGGTTGACTTCATGTAGCGCCTGTTGGTCTCAAGCTGCGCGGCCCCTCTTGGCTGTGAATGTACATCTGGTCTCCGCACTTCCAGAAAACAGGGTGTCTGTTTGACCCACTGATTGATTCCGTGAATTATTGAAATCTGAAACGTAGCGTACTCATGGACACAAGTTTCCTGTAAAAGCAAAGTCTTTCAGCATTTGATTATACATAAGCTAGATGTTAAGGTCTTGACCACAAGTTCTGCCCCACTAGTATCCCTTTTGGAAACGATCTTGCTTCTACTATGTGGAATATTCCTGCACTTGTTCTGAACTTTTAGTTTATCTGCTAACAATGATGCAAGTCCAAACAATTATGAGAACGGGTTGAATTAGATCTGCAATTGAGAAATATCATCGCGATTGTCCGTCACGTGTGGTATTCGTGCATGGGTGTGGATCTGGTTTAAATAGATCTGTATGAGGCGGTCATGGTCAACTAGGCTGTACACCAACCCACTTGATAAGAGTAAGTTGACATTCGAAAACGAGAAACTAAAAGTCAGCTCTAAAATTGGTGAAAAGATATCGCTGTCTTGAAAGTTTCCGCAACGTTTAGCAGTTGTCTAAATGCGCAATTAAAAGATATATATATATATATATATAGTAAGCTGTAAACTATTACCCATATGGTAAAGTATATAACACAAAAAGGCAACAAGCCTCTAGACGGTTTACGAAAATTGTAAATTTATATTCTGGTCTTCTGTAAATTTTCGAATTTTCCGCAAATTAAATCTAGGACCGCGCAGGGAATGCAATGATAAAATTTAGCTATGAACTACGACGTTGTTTTCGTTTAAAAGAAAAAATAGTAAAAGCACAACGGCTTTTGAAACTCTGAAACTTTGAAACTGAAACCAAAAAAAATAAATATATACATGAAATTGCTACATTTGCTGTTTACACATTGACATTTTATGCATGTCTTGTAATTGTAAAACTACGTGTCACTGTAATTTGTCATCAAGATTTCTGTTAGCTGTGTTTAAGCATAACATTAACGTCCCCTCCACCCAAACCAGATAAATATTGCTACTACTACCCGGTACCTTCAAAGCTGCCAATAGAATAATGTATATCCGTAAGCACGTAACTGTCGAAAACGCTGCCTCGAAATTTCGGCACAGAGTCGACAAAATTGCTGTTAATTAAGTATTAAAACAAAAGACAATGAAAATTCTAAGTTTCGTCTAAGAACAATTAAATAAAGTTGAGGATTTGAACAGGGGCAATGATAGCGGAAATATATATACACACAAACTGCTGCCTCGTGTCGCGTGTTTCTTCAGCCTGCAAAGGTTACAACCAAATCTGTTGTCAAACATTTTTTCAGATTTCACATTATATAATGCCAAGGAACAATTATTCAAACCGAAAAAGATATATAAGTTAAAAGATGAAAGGAAACAAGTGCAAACCAGAAGTCATTACCAGCCTTATTCCAGTCCATGCACATTTCTAGAGCCAGTTACCCCAACCCCCAAAATACTCCAAGATATATACCTTATAACTCTACATAGTGTCCCACACAAAAGCTTGATTCAACAATGAAAGCCACATACGTAAACTGCGTAAACACAATCAAGAAAAACAGAAAAAACCTGCAAACAAGGAAGGCTGTCATACTACACGACACGTATTACAAGAACGGAAGAAGAAATTTTGCATAGTAGACCAGCAAAAAGCGCTATCACTAAACGAAGTATGTAAATTAAATCAACTAGATTGGTAGAGGTGAAAGAAAGCTGAAAACAAAATCAAAAAAGCATCAAAATTTTTAAAACAACCTTGGCTACGAAATTTAGCTATGTATACTCTAAACTACGTGCTTGCAACAGCCGAGGGTCACTAAATTATATTACAAAAATTACGTTAGATAACACAGATTACAAACGTTAGAAAATACAAAATATCATCACAGAATAGTATCTACTAGCAGAACACAATCAAACAATTAGAAATAGCCAAAAAACAAAATCAACACCAGCCAGACAGCCAAAACATGAAGCCAGGACCAGCCACAGACAGCAAAAAAGGGAATTAAGGTCCAGCCGAAGCCATCCTAGAAAAGAATTAATGTCCAGTCAACATCGGAAATCAAGTCAGCCACAGAAAGAAAAAATAGAAATCCGGTCCAGCCATAACCAGCAGAGAAGGAACCAAGTCCAGCCACAGTCACACTTCAGCCAGCCCCAAAAGTAAAACCAGCCACACCACTACAAAAGGGGCCATCGTGATTTTCTTCTCCAGCCTTTTCCACGATGTTAAGGAGAAGGGATCCAGGCATATGACCTAAAACAGGAACAAAAACAATGCATAAAACAAGTTTAGTGTATTTGAACTCAAAATCTAATTCTGTTTGAAAAATTTGGCTATCCAAGAAAACAATGTCCATTTCGCGGTCAAAGCCCGCATCAATTATCATCCCTCGTTCGAACGCAACTTGAAAAAACAGAAGGGGTGAATTATCACAAACGCTATTCAGTCATAGGGGAGAGAAGTCCAAATTTAATTGTACGAGTGATCACAAATTAATTAGATCCTACACCACTCAGGATCCTTTTCAGACTCTTGCAATTAGTGATGGGCACTGGATATCCGATAAATTTTGTATCCGGATAATATCCGATTTAATAAACATATCCGGATATCCGTGTACATTTCAGACAAAGTAATGAAAACTTAGCAAATTTTTGACAAAATTTCAAAAGTTTTAAAACATTTTTCAAAAATTCCTTTAAAAATATTTTTGAAACCAAGGTTGCGGCTTCATTGCATGATAGACATTCACAGCCTGCAGAAAAATTGCCAGAAAAATTGAAAATTTAACAGCAAAATAGAAAAATTTTCTTGAAGTTAAGTTTGGAATAGGCGGATAACCGGATATCCGTTAACGCAAAATAGGCGGATATCCGGATATGAAAAAATATCCGGCGGATATCCGGATAGGCGGATATCCGGATATGAAAAAATATCCGGTGCCCATCACTACTTGCAATAAATTCACATACAGACAACCTTCATTATATATACATCCTCCCTATGCTGGGCTTTCTCAGGACCAAAAAACTGAGGACGCCCCCCACTTGTGGGGGGGAGAGCAAAAGTGGTAGGAAAAAATGGACCAAAAGTGTTAAAAACTAACCTAAAAAGTGGTCAAAAATTAAGGTTTAGAAACAATAAACAATTTTAGACCAAAAATTTCCAGCGTAGCAGAAAAAGTTTTGAAAATTTTGAAAAATCCTTAAAATTTGGCATATTCTGGGCACCTCAGTTATAGCGAGAGAGGGGAAAGCGCCCAAAAGTGGGAAGAATGAGTGGGAGGACCTAAAAAGTGGAAAGTGCGCCCCACCGGCCCAAGTCCAGGTAGATAGTCTAAATGCACTCCCCATTTGCAAAATTCGAATCAAACTAGACCAAAGGGAAGCTGTTAAACTTTTGCCGAAATTTTCTTGAATCGGCACCACCTTCTGCGTGAATAGAACACAAACCATGTGCGTGGTAAGAATGCTTGGGTGTTGGTTTGCTAGCTGACTCCGACTAACTCGACAGACACCCAGGAACCGGTGGTGCGACTAACCACGTTTCATGACATCCAATATGAAGACGTAAGTTTTTTCTGGCGATTAATTCAATGAAAACATCTACACTTTAAAGCAAGGAGAGAATATAGGGCAATAAATACACGCCACAAGTTTTGCTGTAACACGAACGGTATCAGAGCTGTGCTAGCTTGCATTTGAAGAACGGTCAAAGTTTGGCAAATTTTGGTCGCCGAATTCTAAAAACTCTGGTGAGACCAGGAAGCTAAAATTTGGTGTAAACCAGGGTTTTTTTGCGTCCAGAAGTGCGTCTGGACGCAAAGTTTCTTATCTTGACGCAACGAAATTTTAACGGGACGCAAGCTAGACGCAACATTATTTCGGGAGAAAATTCACTTTTGTAAGAGTGAAAACTTTAAATGTTTCCAGTACCAATTTTTCCATATTTTCCAAAAATTTTCTCGGTTTCTGGGGGGCTCCGCCCCCCAAGACCCCCTGGTCTTTTCCAATATGTCATCGAATGCCAACGCTTTGTAATGTGTCAGTACTTGTTGAGTTATTAGTTGAGTTATCTACCTGTATCGATACATTACAGGTCAAAGGCCCATTTATTAATAAAATTTGTAGCCGTAGCCGAATATCCAAATTTTTGGGATCATGTAATGTAATGAGGTTCATACAATTGCATTAGCACAGTTTTTAAAGTCTAAATTTTGTTCTTGACTGGATTTTTAAAACATTTTCAGCTTCTGAGGGTTAATCCCTTAATTGCCAAAAGTCAACCAAATTTGTACAGCATCCAATTTTTGGTTTGGTTCATTTAAAGCATTCTAGCGCAGTCATCGAGAAACGTTTGTCCTTAAGAAATACAAGCATTAAAGGGTTAATCAATCGTATTCGTAACCAACGTTAATATTTCACTGTTTTGCCTTTGATTAATACTGCACTACGCATCGCATGCACGCTCTTTGTTTATTGATTATTACTTCTCAAAATGAAAACAACTCAAAATTCTATAATTTACAAATGTAATTTACACAAAAATGCATTAGGTATTTTAGTTAAATGTACCTGATGACAATCTTTTTAATCATTTTCATTACGGATTTATACGTAATTTCAAAAAATTCTCCAACTTCTGGGGGGCTCCGCCCCCCAGCCCCCCGCTGCTTGTTTGTTATAATGTTTCCGGGATTCATTAGTTCTCTGAGTTTTCAAAACAGGATTACTGCCTTTGTTCTGATGATATTAATTTTATAGCTATTTAACTAATACTTAATTAGTTTAACTGTAACATCAAAACATCTGAATAATGTGTGTCAATAATATCAAAATTTGGTCATGATATGTGTTAGATACAACAGATGCGAATTAAATCGTTTTGAACATTTGCATTACGGATTTTTCCGTAATCGCAAAAAATTTTCACAACTTCTGGGGGGCTCCGCCCCCCAGACCCCCCGTCGTGTCTATAGGGCATATTTCACATATTTTGTAATCGTGCATTACTTCTCAGTAGCATCACCGTTTTAAGTACTTTTTCATACGATTAAATTATGTTTCACTAAAGAAATAATCGACATTTTTATAAAAATACAATTTTTGCATATAAAACACGCTAAAACAATAATTTTACCTGGACGCAAAATTTCTTAACGGGACGCAACTTAAAATTAGCTGGACGCAAGGTTGACGCAAATCCGAAAACCAAAAAAAACCCTGGTGTAAACAGACACCATAGGTGCATAGGCCTCCCAAGTTGTGTCATATATGAAGGAGTGTTGCATGTGCAAAATAGTTTTGCGCCATTCCAATTCGAAGTTACTAAAACCAGAAAATTAAAATTAAATTAAAAACTAAAACCAAATTTTTGAAGACTTTGTAATATTCACAAATTAATCGACAGTTTTCATGGTTTTTTCCTTTCTTGATAACGTTCTTGAAGTATATGATCTCGTAAAAGCAATATCCAATTATTCTTTAAGCTAAATTGAAAGGATCGCTCAATTGATGGGTTCACCTTCAAATGCCCTTAGTTTAAAAGTTCATACATACTAAGGAGAGGGGTCACCAATTTTTGAGCATCACCAATGCGTTAAACATATGAAAACGAAAAAGTTAGGAAAATTTCGCGGTGATCAAAAGTTTGAGCGCTGTGCAAGAGCAAATGAGCTATAACCTAGCACAATGTTAATCTGGACTAGGTAGCGTGTTAATGTCGGCATGAGTTGTTTTTGCGTTAGCAAAGACGTTTCCTACAAATTCTCAAGAGTGGATGAAGTCGGTTTTTGCAAAATTCTGACTTACAAAAATACCACCGAAGAAATGTTTCGTCAAGCCCTGAACTAACCATTCAGTTTTCACAGTTTTCGTTGTATAGATATTACACACTGCACCGTTTTTACGCCTAGATATTAACACAGTGCACAAACGGAGGTTCAACATGCATACGCACAATCCCTGTTGCTATTTGCCATTTGCTAAAATGCCCCATTTTCTCAAATTTTGAATATTATAATCCATAAGACAAATGAAACCTGGGATATTCCAACCAAATTTGGTGTGTCAATTTGCGCTTATGAAAGGAAGATGTGTGCTAAGTTTCACTGCAATTGCTGGTGCTGAACTCTGGATGCATGCAGGCTCGCACCCAGGATTTTGAAAAGGGGGTCCAAGGTCAAATGCCAAGGGGAGGGTCAAAATAGTACATTGGATATTTTCTTGTAAAAAAATTTTTAGTTAGAAAACTTTTAAAAATAGTTGGAAATTTTGAAATGGAAATGGCAAAAGTTTTTCGTTTTGTCACCCCAAAAGGGGGCCAAGACTCCAAGAACCCCCTTCCCCCCCTGGGTGCGGCCTTGGATGCATGCCTCAGTTCGACGACGGAGGCCAATAGTCAAAAATGGCAATTTTTCAAATTTTCCAATTATAGCCAAATTTTATATCAATATTGAAGCTCTCAATATCCTGAACATTTTAAATTCTTGCACCAAGGTTCTACAAAGCGGTATGAGAAAGTTAGAATGCGTTAAAGTTTGAAGCGAATAACAGACGGAATGTTCAAATCTTTCAAGCACCGACTTACTAGCTACTTGGCGTATCATTGTCAATCGCACAGCAATAAATAGCCCCAGATATGCAAATGCTTTAATTTGATGTGGCTTGATGACTGAGTCCGTAGTCATCCTAATGTGTACACGACTTGGAATGGAAACCCTCAGAGAGGATATACGTATATACTGGAGTAAATACTAAATTGTAGGGATTTCAACTGCAATATCTCATAACTGGATTAACCCTGAATTCTAAAAATTTGTCTTGATTTTGGACACAAATAGGGTTATGCTACATCCGAAATTGAGCGAAATCTGGCACCATAAAATTTGGTATTCGGCGGTGGCGACCCCCCTGGGGGGCTACTAAAATCGAGTTGCCCCGACTTTGGCCGATTGTCCCACTCTTTAGCGAAGATATAGAGAGCATGGGTGTAATCAAAAAATATCGTGTACAGAGATCATAGCTGCCTTCCAGCCATGTGCAATCGTCGCGTTTATGTGCCCGATCCCCCCTTATCACAACTACCAATATAATTAATAAAAAACTTTTACGGACTGCTTCAAGGCCCAAGCTTCAAGGCTGCTATTTGCCAATACGATTTGGCACGTATGCCCCTATCTGCGAAAAATACTAGACGTCTGTATCTTATCTGCATCTAAGGGGATTACTCTTCAAAGTTGAAGTTTCGGCAAAAATTTAAAAAGTTTAGATAACGAAAGGAAAATTTTAGTACTGGTGCGAGCTAAAAGGCTGTACTTTGGCATAAAAGGAGGCCCTATAGGAGTACTCATTTGGGCCAAATGGCAAGAAATTCTGCCGCGTAAAAAATTTTTATCAACTTTAATTTTCAAAAATTGCCGAAACCGCCATTATCAGTCTGTCGGATCCTGCGTAGAGGCTTTCTGCAGTCATAGAAGTCACAAACCTTCACTTCGAGCTAAAATTTTGGGGGTGTGTTTTCGACCACGCTGAGTTCAAATATCTCAAAAAACTTTAATTCCAAAAAAATTTGATTTTTTTGATTTCTGGGGTACTATTGCCCAAAAAAGGCGTTTTTGCCAATTTTCGAAGATTAAAGTTGACACAGAAATTTTTCCTGTTGACAAAAAAGCCGGAATTTCTTGTAATTTGGCACAAATGAGTACTCCTATAGGGCCTCTGTATACGCCAAATTACAGCCTTACAGCTCGCACCGGTAATAAAATTTTCCGTTCGTTAGAAAAGTTTTTTAAATTTTTGCCGAAACTTCAACTTTGAAGAGTAATTCCATTAGATGAAGATAAGATACAGACATCTAGTATTTTTCTGCAGGTAGGGACATATGCGCCAAATCATATTGGCGAATGGCAGCTTTGAAGCTTGGGCCTAGCAGTCAGTAGAAATTTTTAATTAATTATAATGGTAGTTGTGAAAAAGGGGGGGATCGGGCATATAAACGTGACGGCTGCACATGGCTGGAAGGCAGATAAGATCTCAGTACCAGACATTTTTTGACCATACACATGCTCTATATCCTCGCCAAAAAGTAGGCCAATTGGACAAAGTCGGTGCAAACCTTTAGTAGCCCTCCCCTTAAGTTGGAAAACGGTTCTATCGGCAGAACTTTTCATTTGCATGTACATATTTCGTTGCTCAGTCAATGTGTATATATACGGCAGTTTTTTCTTTTCGTGTGGCAGAGACAGGCAGATAAAAACGCCTCAAGAATGTACATACTGGCCACAGAGTTGGTTTAGTTGGTGTTGGTGTTCAACTTAATAACCAACGTATGAAAAATGCAAAAATTTCAAATGCAACAGAAAAAATGTTTCCAATTTTGGACGATACTTCAAGTACAACCTGACAAGCTCTCCAACTGGTAAGGTTGTACAACAAAATGCCAAGTATATATACACAATACACATGTATGTTGTCTAATATGTTTGATGTTATCATTGAAGCAAACAGAAAAAAATTGAAGCATATATTATCTTGAGTAGTGGCACCAGATACTTTTTCATATCCGGATATCCGCCTATTTTGCGTTATCGGATATCCGGATATCCGGTTATCCGCCTATCCCAAACTTAACTTCAAGAAAATTTTTCGATTTTGCAGTTAAATTTCTATTTTGATTTTGCAGTTAAATTTCTAATGTTTCTGTCAAACTTTGGGTACGCTGTGAATTTCTATCATAAAGCACAACCTTGGTTTCAAAAATAATTTCAATAAATTTTTGAAAATATTTAAATTTTTTGAAATTTTTGTCAGAAATTTGCTAATTTTTCTTTACTTTGTCTGAAATGTACACGGATATCCGGATATTTTTCTCAAATCGGATATTATCCGGATATCCCGATATCCAGTGCCCATCACTAATCTTGAGTGTCACGATGGAGATGGGTCAGACCGGCCCTCGGGTGCCTGGAGAGCTATTAAGAGTCAGCTAGAAACCGACGACCAAGTAGTTTTGGTCACGCACATGGTACACATATATTCATGAAGAACTAAATCGATCCAAAAAATTCAGGTCACACCTATTCTACATAGTCGCCCCTTCCCCTTAAACAGTAACAGTATACTAAACCAACCTTTGAGAGATTCCATACACATGGGCCATGAAGTCATGAAGAAACGGTAGGCAAGGTCTCCTAAAATAAATGTACATACGTTGTTAATATTCATAACATACAGTGCATGTATTTATGTTACAGATATTACTAATAAAAGTGTCCAACAAAAAATTTTAAAATGCTACGAGAACTTTGCATTAATCGAAGAATGCAGCATGATATGTCGCAGCATCAAGAGTACATAATAAATAAGAGTGTGACAAGCATCAAGCTCTCAGTTATTAAGGCTTGCGAAAATGATCTGCGCGATAACGGCTGCCCCTCCAACAGATTAGACCCATCACTTCAAAGAAATTCGCACGCTGTGTTTGAACGCTGAAGTTCGCAAACAGACGCACTTTGGACTAACTGAATAGTTGTAGAACGTAGGCATAGCGCGCAAGTTTCTTTGAAGTGATGGGTCTAATTTGTGGGAGGGGGTAGGTAAAAAGGTAAAGCTTAGCCACAGGACATGGGGTGCCGGTGCTCATACCCGCATTCTCAGCCCCGGTGGGGCCCGCAACGTAACCAAACGGCATCCCCGCAGGAAGGGGAGCCCCTCCTCCTACACCCCACTACCCATCCACCGTAGTAGTACGCATTTGCCGACCAGTTAAGGATGGATAGCTGGGTTGACCAGAGTCGAGAAAGCTTTGTGGACTCCGGGATCGAACTTTCGGTCGTGTTGTTTCTTCAGTAACCGATGTTATTTTCAGTTTCAGCCGGGAACGCAAATAATTTCAATTTCTGTTTTAGTTTCAGGCGGACTATAAGTTTCAGTTTCAGGTCATTCAGATAAGTACAGTTTATAGCATTCAGAAATCACATGGCCAGTACTGCAAAATATTAACGAAATAACGGCTTAAAACCTTCCAACCTTCATGTTTTGAGATGAGACTGAAACTAAAGTCTGACCAAAAATTCTTGGAACCGAACTGTGAGCGCTTGTCCTGAGTTAACCTTTGAAGTTAGTCTATATAAAGTATATATTTTTAGAAACCTCAGGAGGAGGAGAATCCGGTAAAACCATCATATCCGGTCTATATCCGGTTACCGGATGCCAAATCGATAAAAACGCTTCAGATTCGGAAAGAGAATGCTAATTAATTCATACTCTAGCATATTGGTCCTTGGCCCAAGACATCTCCGAAAATCCGGTCACATCCGGTCCATGTCCGGTAACCGGATGTCTAGGTCACAAAAACTGTACAGCAAGATGGGTAGGTCGTACAGTTTCGCTGATTGAATTTTTGGATTCAGCGGGTCGAAATTAGTCTATATACGAAGTTTTGTCCAATTTGGACCAAAATTGCGTGATTTATGGTCGTATCCGGTGCGAAAAAAACCGGAAAAATCGGTTTTTCCGGTCTGGTGCTCGGAATCGCGGATAAAAAATGTTAGTTTTTGGCACAATGAATATTTGGGAGGCTACTTTTATTTTACCGGTGTCAAAGTAATCGAATATCCGGTCGATTTCCGGTTCTGAGCTTTGAAATTTGAGATTTCATGGGCTATTATCTCAGTATCCGGTTGGTCCGGAAGTCAAATTATTTCATTAAAATGATATTTCGTCTATCCCTAACAAGCATCAACCTCAATTTACTTCATATCTGCTGTAACTTTTGAATGATGGAGTTTTAAAAATGGTTCAAAAATAACTTATATGGCATGCGACAAAGCTAAGCGTATAGGATCAAATCTCATGTCCGGTTTAACAATTAGACAAAACAAGCAAAATCAGCCCACTTTTAAAACGCTATCATTCAAAAATTACAGCAGATATGAAGTAATTTGAGGTTGATGTTTGTTAGGGATAGACGAAATATCATTTTAATGAAATAATTTGACTTCCGGACCAACCGGATACTGAGATAATAGCCCATGAAATCTCAAATTTCAAAGCTCAGAACCGGAAATCGACCGGATATTCGATTACTTTGACACCGGTAAAATGAAAGTAGCCTCCCAAATATTCATTGTGCCAAAAACTAACATTTTTTATCCGCGATTCCGAGCACCAGACCGGAAAAACCGATTTTTCCGGTTTTTTTCGCACCGGATACGACCATAAATCACGCAATTTTGGTCCAAATTGGACAAAACTTCGTATATAGACTAATTTCGACCCGCTGAATCCAAAAATTCAATCAGCGAAACTGTACGACCTACCCATCTTGCTGTACAGTTTTTGTGACCTAGACATCCGGTTACCGGACATGGACCGGATGTGACCGGATTTTCGGAGATGTCTTGGGCCAAGGACCAATATGCTAGAGTATGAATTAATTAGCATTCTCTTTCCGAATCTGAAGCGTTTTTATCGATTTGGCATCCGGTAACCGGATATAGACCGGATATGATGGTTTTACCGGATTCTCCTCCTCCTGAGGTTTCTAAAAATATATACTTTATATAGACTAACTTCAAAGGTTAACTCAGGACAAGCGCTCACAGTTCGGTTCCAAGAATTTTTGGTCAGACTTTAGTTTCAATCGGCGCCTAAAATAATTTCAGTTTCAGATCTCCTCAAAAAACAGTTTCAGTTTCAGTTTCAGTGCCTGAAACATCACTAGTAGGTGGGTCAACCGTTATCGTGCAGATCATGTCGCAAGCCTAATGACTAAGAGACTGTCCCACTGTCAAGTTAATGTGTACTCGTGGTAGCATGGTAGTCCACAGCTGGATATACATACACTAAAGTATAACGTGTGTACTGCAGTATACAGTTAGTGTACTGTATACGGACTGAATACTCAAACACCAGTGAAGTCAATGGAGCCCCAACAACAAAACGTTTGAAAATCGAACAGGAAATATCGTGGAGTGGAAATTCATTCTAGTTAAATTTGAGTGCCAATTCCGCATTATGGCTTCGTCATTCTTTCGTCATTTTTTGTCACAGCATAAACTATTACATATTCCATTCATTACTACAGGAAGGAAAAGGAGCCATTTCAGCCAAAGAAACATAGCAAGTATTAATAAGGTCAGACAACATAGGAGGTCCGGTCTGTGTAACAGATCGATTCCTTCCTGGATACTTATAGGCTAAAAGTGATGGCGGAAGGCTCAGCAAAGTTCCCACTCCAATGATAGAGGTCTCCCTACTCCTGTGTACTAAAAAGGCTCACTCTAAAGGGGAGGAAGTTTTTGAGAACAAAGATGGAAGTAGGTGACTTAAAATAGTGAACAACTCTTAAATAATTGGAAATCTAAGACAAAAAGATATTACACTCATTTTCAGCACATGGGCAATTTTTTCTACGGTCAACTAGCCCTCACCCCGCCCCTCTACTGATGTTGTCAGGCTTCCACAGGGTAAAATAGTATCAAAGTAAGGTTTTGTAAAATCGCAAAAAAGTCGCAAACTAGCATACCGACAAAAAATATCATCAATATAGGGCACCCATTACCAGCCAGCCAAATGAGTGTGCCAAGTTCCATGAAGAGTGAAATAGGCAGGGAGGGAGAAACCATGCTACAACAAAACGATAGAACAAAAATATTCATCCAAGTCTAACTGCAAAATGCTATCAATCAGTCAATCAATACTCCGCCCCTTATCTCCCCCATCGTTGAATAACATTGGACCCTGGGCGCGGGCCTGAGGGTAGTTGTCTGGGCTTTTTCTAGGCGAAAAAAGTGGGTGTGGGGAAGTGGGGGGGACGACTCCCCCACTAGTGGGGGGGGAGGATCAAAACAGTGGGGGGATCCAAAGTGGTCTAAAATTGGCAAAAATGCAGTAAAAATAGCCTGGTGTATACGCACTGGGGTTTTTTTACTGGGGGGGGGGGGGTGGGGGGCGGCCCCCCCCTTTTTGGGTTCCCCCCACTCGACCCCTCCCCCCCACTCGTTCCTCCCACTTTTTTGGGCTTCCCCCCCCCCCACTCAACCTAGAGTGCCCAGAAAATGTCAAATTTTTAGGATTTTTGGTCAAAATTTTCAAAAATTTCCCGGCTTCGCCGGAATTTTTTCGTCAAAATGGTCTATTTTGGTGCTAAAACTCAATTTTTGAGCACTTTTAAGCTTAGTTATAACAGTATATGTAGAAAACAGGCTTTTTATACTGTATTTTGGCATTTTTAGCCCATTTCATTCCCCCCCCACTTATTTTTGCATAGAAAAACCCCAGACGCATGCTGCTATAACTATGCTCAAAAAAGTGCTCAAAAACTGAATTTGAGTACCAAAATACACGATGCTCAAAAACTGCATTTGAGTACCAAAATAGACGATTTTTGACCAAAAAATTCCGGCGAAGCCGGACAATTTTTGAAAATTTAGACCAAAAACCATTAAAATTAGGAATTTTCTGGGCACCTAATAGTGTGTGTGGGGGGGGGGGGGGGAACAAGGGGCCGAGTGGGGGGAACCCAAAAAGTGGGGGGCGCCCCCCTCCATTACGAAAAGCCCAGGTTGTGAATAATAATGAAAATTTGAACACTAACCCAAAAAATATGCAAGAATCCGCAGCATGCGCTTAAAATATACGGCAAAAACATACCGACAACAAACTAGCCAGCCAGCCAACTGGGAAGAGAGCGTCATGGTTAACAGCAGATATAGGAAAGGAAATCTACAACAAAAATTACAAAAAATACAAAGAAATTCTAGACTAATCTTCGTTTCGTTCAAAATCAACAACAATATATATATATATCTACCAATAAAAGCTACATTAGCATTCCAAAATTGCTTAAAGAAACTGCACATTAGTTTGGTAAGGGCTTCACCTAGCTTCCTAAATTACGTTAAGTATATATATATCAGGGGCGCAGCCAGGGGGCATGCGGGGCATGCGGCCGCATGCCCTGTCAGGATTCGGAAATAAGAAAAATTAACCCGACGAAAGGAAAGCAAACTAGATGCAAAAATTTCTTGACTTCGCTTCTAATTAATTCTGTTTGTCCTTTGGAAGTACTAGAATATCGGTGTGAGTCTGTTCAAGCACCCTACTTCTAAAGCCAACAGTGAAGATGTATCTAAATTTATTCAAGCACAATTTTCGGCTTTATTCCTAAGCCAGGGGCGTATCCAGGAGGGTGGTCCAGGGGGTCCGGACCCACCCCTTTTCGGAAAACTTTTCGAATTTTTAGCTATTTTTTGCCCAAATTTGGCCTTTGTTTGAGGAAAATTACGCTCGGCGGACTCCCCACTTTTCGGGTTGGACCCCTCCTTTTTAAAATCCTGGATACACCCCTGTCCTAAGCATAGTTTTTTTGCGTCAGGGGCTGCGTCATAACGCAAACTTTTTGGTGTGACGCAAAATGAAGTTTGTCCTGACGCAGCTAGATTTCAGCTCTAACTGGAAGAAAATTTTATGCAAAAGCTACCACAAAAACAACTACGTAGCGTATTCCTTGGAATTTTTATGGGGGGTATTTTTTACATTGGGGGGGGGCCCCCCCCCAAAATTGACCTCCCCCCCGAAAATGCCTCCCCCCCCCGAAATCGCCCCCTCCCGGGATTTTTGCTCCCCCCCGGGATTTTTTGGGTGCCCAAATTTTTGTCAGAAATAGACAAATTTTCAAAAATGTTTCGGCTTCGCCGAAGATTTTTTCGTAACAATAGCTATTTTTAGCTTAAATACTGGCATTTTTGAGAACCTTTAGCGTTTCACCATGCAAAATACGCCAAAAAATACCATTTTTTTGCTCATTTATGCAAAAAACTCTTTCCCCCCCCGAAAATTTCTTGCCCCCCCCCCGGGCCCGGGGGGGGCCCCCGGGAAGCCCCCTCCCAGAAAAAATCCCTAAAAAATACCCAGGCTACATGGGTGCTCACCCAAAAAGGGGGCCTATTTTTGGAATATTTTTTCGAAATTAGGATTTTTGTGTAAAATTGCTTGCTAAAAATGGCAGATTTTAAGTGGTTTTTAGGCTGAAAAAGTGAAAATTTTGTTAAAAATCCTGAGTTTGCAAACTTGTCGTTAAATATATATATATATATATATATATATATATATATATATATATATATATATATATATATATATATATATATATATATATATATATATATATATATATATATATATATATATATATATATATATATATATATATATATATATATATATATATATATATATATATATATATATATATATATAGTCAGGGGGGGAAGACAAACATGAACAGGGAAGCCAGCCTCCAACTTTTTCTTCGCTTGGATTTGGATCGGTTTGAGTATACCGTTATGTACCGTGGGCAAATACCTATCCAATCGTATATTCAAACTTCTCTTATACTTCACTCAGCTTTGGCAGTAACAGGATTTGTCCATGTTTTTTACCCGCAAATCGGGGAAAAACATGGCACGGATTTCTACCAACAAACCACTTAGAATGGTTTAAAAGCATTGTTTCAGCTGTTTTTAGCGTGCAAAACTACCTAGGCACCCTTCTAACTACACAACAAGCTTAAAACCCGATTTTTTGGTCAAAATGCTAAATCCGCCGTACCTAACCTGTTTGGGCATGAAACCTGCTGGGAACTGGCCATAATATGCAGAATATCACTAGAAACAAGTTAGTTGTGTTAAAAATTGCAATATTCCATCATTTTTTAAGTTTTTTCGAAATTTTCATTTTTACCATAGAAACTTATGAAACCTGGCATGTTGATGCTGCAAATCAAATTTTCGAGCTAGAAGCTTCAAAAATGTTCAAACTTGGCATATTTTGAGGTTTTTAGTGGTTTTAAAGCATTCTCTTTCCTATGGAAGCATTAGTTACGCCTTTCTGAAGCATACGCAAAAATTTAAAAATTTGGTCACCATGTTTTTCCCCGCTCTAGTGGACCCAATGTGGGGGAAAAACATGGTCAAATTTTTCACTGGGTGTACACAGGGGAAAACCACTATTGCCATGTGATAGAGCAAGTCAAATTATGCCCGCATGCCAATTTATAGTAGTCAAAGTTTGATAGTTGGTTAGATATAGACTTGCAAACTTTCGAAAATCCTTAGCATTTTGGCCAATTTTGGGAGGTCAACTTTGGTCAACTACTGTACTTACAGAATCAAACTTAGATACCAATCTGGTACTGTAGGGTATACTTCTAGACTTGCTCTTTCTAATGGGCTATACTAGGCAGCTGCACCTGCTATGGTTTGGGAGTAGGCGACCATGTTTTTTTCCCTTCTTTTCCGTCATGTTCCCCCCCCCTCTGACTATATTTCTGACGCCCGCCGAGTAATTAATCACCCAAAAATTCACACAAGTTTGGTTGCCGAGGCCCAACTCAGGGCCGCACCCAAGGGGGCTGGAGGGGCGCCCCCCTGTCAGGTTTCGAAAGTCCGCAAAATTTAGAAGCAGAAAGGAGAAAAGCAGAAAAAAAACAAAAATTATGTATATGTATAATATATGTTGACGTTTCTGCTAACGCATGACTTCATGCATCAAATCATGGATTTTCTGCATTTTAGTGGGCATATTAGCGATGGGCAATTAATATCCTGAGCCCACCGCTATTATGCACAATATTAGCAAAATTTTTGTATCCGGATAATATTTGATTTGAGAAAAATATCTAACATATCCGGATATTCGTTTACATTTCAGACAAAGCAATGAAAAATTAGCGAATTTTTGGCGAAATTTTCAAAAATTTTAAACCATTTTTCGAAAATGTCTTCGAAAATAATTCTACTTCTTGAACGAAAAGAAAATATTTCTTGAACTTAAGTTTCGAACATAACCGGATATCCAGATATATATAACGTAAAATAGGCGGATATCCGGATATGAAAAAATATCCGGTGCCAATAATCACTAGTGCATGCACACTTTTCTTATAAAATGCAATTTAAAAATGCACACATAAATGCTCAGTCAAATTTTGCTTCCGCTAACCACGAAATGGCTCTAAGAATTTCAAACTGGTGTTACTTTTTAAAAAAGACCTCTAGCTTTTATCTGGGGGCTACCGCTCCCAGACCCCCTGCTTTCACATTTATAAGAATGATTAATTCTATTTGACTACGTACCTTAATCTATGAAGCCAACTACTTCATGTTTGTTCTCAAAGCATGTAAAACAGGTGTAGAAATACTTAAATTAAAAAAGACTTTCGACTTTGGCGCCGCCACCCCTTTTCAGAAAACTCTGGGTGCGCCACTGGCCCAACTCCTCCGAGTGCCCAAAATAGTAGACTCACCCAATATCCGACCCTCGAACAACTGCTCCGGACCAAAATTAACATCTTTGCTGGTACTGAGTAACAAATTCGCAAAAGAAAAATCACTATCAACGTTTTGTAAAAAGCCTCTGGGACAACCGCTAGGACAAAACTAATGCCAAATTCGAGCTCAGCGCCTCCAAAAACCATTGCGCACAAGTTTTTAGCTGCCTCCGCTGCTTCTGGCAGACTGTCCGGCTTGTGAACCCGGTCCGGATCCTCCGGATCAAATTATCAATTTATCAACCATTAACCGGACGAAAGGGGTGATCAGGATCACCTATGTGGGTAAAAGATACCTAAAAACTAGTGTCAAATTTGAATTTTGCGCACTGAAAAACCTATATAGACGAGTTTTTAGGCTTCTGGGACCTTGAAATAAAATTTTTGGTCAGTCACGTGACCCCGACCCAGGTCACGTGACCCTAGGCCAAGTCACGTGACCATTCCAGATACGAAATAACTGCGCCAAATTATTTGTCCTGTGCTTACTAGAGCAATAGAATACAAAATAAGTGTATTCCTAGCTTCCTGGTATCAATAATAAAGGTCAAGCATATTGGCCTGGGCACCCACTTTGGACCCGGGGGCCGAGGACCAAAATTCGAAGTTCAGCCTGTGCAAAAAAAACTTGGGGGTAAAAAAGATACCTAAAAACCAGTGTCAAATTTGAATTTTGCGCACTGAACAACCTATATAGGGGAGTTTATATATGTACTTCTGGGGCTTTGAAATAAAGCTTTTGACCAGTCGCGTAAACCCGACCCAGGTCACGTGACCCTAGGCCGTTTACGCCCCCCTCCATCCAGTAGGAAATAAAAACCCAGCAAAAACATTTTGGAGAACTCAGACCCGATTTTCGTAAACCCCGGTCCGCATGCCCCGTCACAGAGTTCTGATATATATATATATATATATATATATATATATATATACTAGGGATCGACCGGATATCCGGATCCGGATCCTGCCGGATATTGCAGATCCGGATCCGGATCCGGATCCGGCAGAAAAACCATCCGGATCCGGATCTTTTTTCAGTTACCGAACCAAAGAAAATTTATTACTGAAACTAAAATATTAATGCCTGAAGCGCTCAAAATTAATTTCTAGAAGCGAATTTTTGTGTTAAGAGTGTGGTTTTTACTGGGGGCTGCCGCCCCCAGACCCCCGTGTATATACCTTAATATTCAACTGAACCCGTTAGATGAATTTTTTAATTTAACCATAATTATACGTATCTGTATGTTTTTTATAAATTATAGTCAGGGGGGGGGGAAACATGCCGGAAAAGAGGGGGGAAAAACATGGTCGCCTACTCCCCAACCATAGCAGTTGCAGCTGCCTAGTATAGCCCATTAGAAAGAGCAAGTCTAGAAGTATACCCTACAGTACCAGATTGGTTTCTGAGTTCGAATCTGTAAGCACAGTACTTGACCAAAGTTGACCTCCCAAAATGGGCCAAAATGCTAAGGATTTTCGAAAGTTTGCAAGTATATATCTAACCAACTATCCAACTTTGGCTACTATAAATTGGCATGCGGGCATAATTTGACTTGCTCTATCACATGGCAATAGTGGTTTTCCCCTACGTCAACCCAGTAAAAAAATTTGACCTCGTTTTTCCCCCCACATGGGGTCCACTAGAGCGGGGAAAAACATGGTGACCAAATTTTCAAATTTTTGCGTATGCTTCAGGAAGGCGTAACTAATGCTTCTATATGAAAGAGAATGCTTTAAAACCATTAAAAACCTCAAAATATGCCAACTTTGGGCATTGTTGAAGCTTCTAGCTCGAAAATTTGATTTGCAGCATCAACATGCTAGGTTTCATAAGTTTCAATGGTAAAAATGAAAATTTTCAAAAAACTTTAAAAATGGTGGGATATTGCAATTTTTAACACAACTAACTTGTTTCTACCGATATTCTGCATATTATGGCCAGTTCCCAGCAGGTTTCATGCCCAAACTGGTTAGATACAGCGGATTTGGCATTTTGACCAAAAAGTCGGTTTTTAAGCTTTCTGTGAGGTTGGAATGGTGCCTAGGTAGTTTTGCACGCTGAAAACAGCTGAAACAACGCTTTTAAAGCACCCTAAATGGTTGGTTGGTAGAAATCCGGGCCATGTTTTTTCCCCGCACCATGTTTTTTTCCCCGATTTGCGGGTAAAAAAAACATGGACAAATCCTGTTATCGCCAAAGCTGAGAGAGGTATAAGAGAAGTTTGAATATACGATTGGATAGGTATTTGCCCACGGTACGTAACGGTATACTCAAACCGATCCAAATCCAAACGAAGAAAAGGTTGGAGGCTTGCTTCCCTATTTGTGTTTTTCCCCCCCTGACTATACTGTTAAATAGGTGTCCATGCGTATGGTTATTTTCCTACATCTATAGACAAAAATTTAACAAATTTGCAATTTTCAGACTTCTTGACGTGTTGGGTTTGCTACATTTTAAGTTGTGCTTTTCTGAATTTTTAAGTTATCCTTTTAAGAAAATGGTTTCCTTCAAATTCTCGGTAGTAGCAAAATCTTAACTCTACTTTACTGCGTTTAACCATACTTACATATTGCAAAATTATTAGACAAGTAAGCTTAACTGACTTGTAAACTCAAAAAATTTAACTTTAGTGAAATTTTTAAGATGGTTCCAAGTAAAAAGATCAGCAAATTTAAAGATTTTTATGAGCATGTACTGCCGTTTCACAAATATACTGAATACATAAATAGATAACTACAAGCATATATAAATAAGCCGTGCTGACTACTTTCATCCTAACGATTTCGTTTCTAATATTTAATGAAAACGAAAATTCGGAGTTTGTTTTCGTATCGGTTGCGGTGAGTCTTGCTAGGTTTAAGCCGCTGCTACAAAGAATTTAACTGCCGGTATGCAACAACATAATCGAATTAACTGAATCAAAACGTTTGGATCAAAACGTTTTTAATTTGAAAATACTGGTTGCTAATAAAACTATACGTAACTTGAATTATTTATTCATAAATAAATATTTTCAGCAGCAACCGTATTGGTTTTATTTTTCTGAAGCTCCATGTAAGAACTAATGTTAATGTTAATCTACTTAAGCTGATTTTTTGAAAAACTGTGATTCTAAACTGTTCCATGTTTGCGGCTACGGCATATTCATACATTTCAAAAATTAATTACACTTAGCGAAAATTATTTATTTCAAGCTAAATGTTAGTCATTTGCAGCATTTAAACAAAGAGAAATTATTGTTGAAACGTATTAAATAAATTCACTATCAGCATTGAAACATTACCAAATCCACAAAAACCCCATAAACATTAACAAAATCAAAGAACAAAATTTTAAAAATTTGCATGTATTTTGATGACTAGATCCGGATCCGGATCCGGATCCGGATCCGGCCGGATCCAAACTGGATCCGGATCCGGGTCCGGATCCGGCAAAATTTTGGATCCGGTCGATCCCTAATATATATATATTGTTTGTGTGTTTCAGATGCAGAGGCGTCCATAACGAAATAGGGATAATTTTAAGATAAAAATACGTAGTAATATAAAAGGTTTTATGTAGCATTATGCCGGTTTTAATAATCGCATATTTATTGCTTTTATCGCACACTTATGTACTGTTAGAAAAAAGGCTTGAAACGTAGCCGAGAATTCATCGAAAATTTGTGGTTTTTCCTGAAGGCGTGTAATGTCCCCTGAGGTTTTCTAGGCAAAAATAGGTGGGGGGACGCCCCCCCTCCCACTAGTCGGGGTATTTTTAACAGGGGGAGCGAGCGAGGAGAAGCCCGAAAATGTCTTCCCCGCCAGGGTGGGAGTCTCGGTCTCGGTCTCGCCCAAAACCGAGACTTGGCCAGTCTCCGTCTCCCAAAAGTCTTCAGCGAATTTTTTAAATCAGTGTAACGAAAATTAACTGACGAGGTGAGGCAACCGTATGTTTATGAGCTAAAGCCCATAATACTGGGTCTAAGCCTCAAAAACTGGAAGAAATTAAGTTTAACCTTAAAATTGCTAGTCTCGGTCTCGCCCAAAAGCCGAGACTTGGCCAGTCTCGGTCTCGGTCTCGTTCTCGGTCTCGGTGAAATCTCGGTCTCGCCCAACCCTGACCCCCCCCCCCGGGAAATTTGGGCTTCCCCCGTAATGAGTTCTACATTTTGCCAAAAATGGGCAAATTTTCAAAAACTTTCCTTCGTGTTTCACCATGCAAAATACGCAGAAATATCATTTTTGGCTCATTTCTGCAGAACACCCCCCGAAAATCTCTCCCCCCTCCCACGGGTCCGGGTGGGGGGCCAGGAAGCCCCCCCCCCGAAACAATCCCTAAAACTAACCTGCTAGCGGGGTAGAGATCCAAAAGGGGGGAGTAAAACGGGCTAACAATGCTAAAAATATATATAGCCTGTTTTCCACTACTGCTATAACTAAGCTGTAAATTGCCCAAAAATTAAGTTTTAATACCAAAATAGACTTTTGACTACGTAAAAACCAGAATTCTCCGATTAAGATTCTTACCAAAAAATAAAAGCACTCCGTAACCGTTCTCAGATGATATAAACGGATCCTCCGACCATTCCTCAAATAGTAACACTTCACCAGGGGATGATTCAGATGAGGATATCGTTGCTCCAATAAAGAGTGATAAGGAAAAATCAGTAGACTAAGTGATCTGAAAAATAAACACAAAAATACATATATAAATGACAAAGCGCCAGTGGAAGAGGAAAATGACAGAAATTAACTTTCTATGCCAAATAAAGAAACTATATACCCAGCGACTAAAATTACAGGAAACCAGCTCTGTTGGACGAAGGGAATCTAACACAATCTACGTATATAACTTAGAAGGTTCTTACCCACTTCTGGTCTTCCCCCACCCCTACGGGGTTTGTTTACTGGGGGGGGGGTGAGGGGCCGCCCCACTTTTTGGGTACCCCTCACTCACCCTGCGGTGCCCAGAAAATATTAAATTTGTAGGATGTATGGTCAAAATGTTCAAAACATTTCCGGCGTTGCCGGAAATTTTTGGTCAAAAATCGTCTTTTTTGGTGGTAAAACTTCATTTGTGAGCACTTTTAGGCATAGTTATTGCAGTATATGTGGAAAACAGGCTATTTATATATAAGTATATACCGCATTTTCAACTTTCTGGTCCAGTTAATTCCCCCCACTTTTGGACCTCCCCCACCAGTGGGGGGCGGCTCCCCCCCCCCACTTATTTTTGCTTAGAAAAACCCCAGCCTACTAGGCTTAGCCCAGGCTTAGCAATACAAAACATTTTGAGGACATTCCACAATTCCACATTCTATGAAACTCTCACCTCACAATTCGGACACCAAACAACCAAATGATATATACGTAAGGGTAAATTTCTTTGATAAAATCTTTGACAACACAAAGCCAAATAATATGTTTCATCGACAAACAGTTCAGCTCAGTTCAGTTGACCGACGGTTGACCCAAAAGGTCAACAATTCGCAGTGGGCTTTGCAGTCACAGCATTCCGAATAGAACGAAAAAATTGATATACTACAAAAATAAAACAAATATACGTGTACGTATATATAACACTCGCCAATGCGGGAAAAGAAAACCCACCTCCAGTGTGGGCTTACCGGTATGAGCTAGGATTTTAGTAGCCTATCTTGAAGAGCATCAAAAATAACCCTAGAGGTTATATTATTGTCGCTCCCGCTCACTGGTGGATCCAGGATTTCGTGACGGGGGGATTTTTCCAGCGGGGGGTCTAAGTTGAAGAAATTTTTTGTTTTTGCAATAAAATCGCTTCACAAATGCAATAAACATGCGGTTAAAAAGTAGAAAATTCACGCCGAAGGCGCGAAATCTTTTGGTTTTTTGCCCTTTTTCCTCTTTCTCTCCTTAATTTTTCCTACCTTCGAATCGCGACGGGGGGGGGGGCGCCCCCCCCCCCCCCGCCCCCCTGGATCCGCCCCCCCCCCCCCCTGGATCCGCCCCTGCTTCCCTGCAAATTGTTTGGGACTTTGAAATTTTCGAAAATTTTGGTCCGTCCAAGTGCCGAAATTTGGCAAACTTTGCCAGACCACCCTGAACTACTGGAAAGACCTAGACCAAAGCGGATTATATGTACCTGTAGGGCATCTGTTGCGCTTCATGATGATATATGCTACACTGCTCTAACCCCTCTGGTGCGACGTGGGGGTGACCTGGAGTTGGCGGGAAAAAACCCACTTTTCAAAATTGAATATCTTTCTAACCATTTAGCAGGGTTGGGAGTCTCGGTCTCGGTCTCGCCCAAAAGCCGAGACTTGGCCAGTCTCGGTCTCGGTCTCGCTCACCCAAAAGTCTCGGTCTTGGACCGAGACCAAAAATTTTTTGAAAACATCAAATTTCAGCGCAAATTTTAAATTAATGTAACGAAAATTAACTGACGAGGTGCGCAAACCGTATGTTTATGTGTTAAAGCCCCCAATACTATTCCTAAGCCTCAAAAACTGGAAGAAATTGAATTTAAGCTTGAAATTGCTAGTCTCGGTCTCGGTCTCGCCCAAAAGCCGAGACTTGACCAGTCTCGGTCTCGGTCTCGTTCTCGGTCTCGGTCTCGTTCTCGGTCTCGGTGAAATCTCGGTCTCGCCCAACCCTGACCATTAGCAGCAAAGGTCAAACTAATACAAACGTTTGTTTAATAGAGCCTATAGATTAAATTGGTATAGGTTTTATCTGCGTTCGTTCTGCTATGGGTAGTCCAGGGAGTCAAAATCAATTTCAAATTTCAAAATCAATCAATTTTTCTGCAAACACTATATATTTTGATGCAGTTATACCCATTTTCTGGGCACCCTATAGAGAGTGGAGGGAAGCCCAAAAGAGTGGGGGGGGGGAACGAGTGGGGGGGAACCCGAAAAGTTGGGGGGGGCCCCAGACCCCCCACCAGTTAAAGAAAACCCAGGTCAAAAAGTGGGGGGATAAAATGGGCCAAAAATGGTAAAAATGCAGTAAAAGTAGCATGTTTTCCGCACAGCGCTATAACTAAGCTAAAAAGTGCTCAAAATTAAGTTTTAGTACCAAAATAGACGATATTTGACCAAAAATTCCGGCGAAGGCAGAAACTTTTTGAAAATTTTGACCAAAAATCATAAAAATTTGGCAATTTCTAGGCACCTTGGGGTGACTGGGAGAACCCGAAAACCTCCCCCCACTAAAGTAAATCCAGCAGTATCAGCATATAGCCATACGCATACGTTCTGGTATATATATATATACAAGTAACAAAAATGCTCCGCACAAAAGGGGATAATATGTGTGTTGGGCCTATGTCTGTCGTTTAATCCGGTTGAGAAAGAAAGCATATAAATCCGACACAGCAAGTTTGGGTGGGTGGTTCTATGGCGAAAGTTGTTCAGTTCGATGCGGGCCTTCATTTGACTCGAAATTTGACCACTTTTGAAAATTTTAATTTTTGACCCAAAATCGCCTAAGTCCCCACCCCACCCCACCACAGGCCTCTACAGCCACTTTAGGTACGCACTTCTATGACAAAAGTTGCTCAGTTCGATGCGGGCTTTCATTTGGTACCAAATTTGACCACTTTTGAAAATTTTAATTTTTGACCCAAAATCGCCTCGCCTAAGTCCCCACCCCACCCCAGCCCTCTACAGCCACTTTAGGTACGCACTTCTATAACAAAAGTTGCTCAGTTCGATGCGGGCTTTCATTTGGTACCAAATTTGACCACTTTTGAAAATTTTAATTTTTGACCCAAAATCGCCTAAGTCCCCACCCCACCCCACCACAGGCCTCTACAGCCACTTTAGGTACGCACTTCTATGACAAAAGTTGCTCAGTTCGATGCGGGCTTTCATTTGGTACCAAATTTGACCACTTTTGAAAATTTTAGTTTTGACCCAAAATCGCCTAAGTCCCCACCCCCACCCAACCACACCACACAACAGCCACATTGAGCAAGCAAATATATGACAAAACTTGTTCAGCTCACATAGCGCTTTCATTTGGTACCAAAATTTAACACATTTTAAAAATATTATTTTTTAACACTTGACCCCCTACCCGATTTACCCTTCAAACGGCAAAGTGGAGCCAGTCCAGCAAAATGGGTGGGTCGGACGGCAAAACGGACTCCGGAAATGAGCTGGGCGCACCAGAAAACCCCTATGGACAAAGTTTTGAGAGGCTATGCACAGTCCTATATGGTGTTCTTGGAAGTCGGTACCGACTTGACCCTCCCGACAGCAAAGTGGAACCAGCCCAGCAATATGGGTGGGTCCGACGGCAAAACTGCTTACGGGAATCAATTCGCCGTGCCAGAAAACCTTTGTATGAAAGAATTGAGCTTTCTAAGTTGAATACACAGCGAGAAATTTCGATTTTTCATTTTTCGAATTTTCACCATTTTTGACCGGCCACTGTGGTCGCATGGGAAGTGATAGAGAAACGAGACTTAGCTATTTAGTTAGTTCAATATATGTAGTTTCTGAATATAAAAAGAAATCGGCTCCAGCTCTTAACGTTCGAGCTGCGCAGCGACCACAAAAATGGTCACTTTTCGCTCTGAGCAGACTTTTTGCGGCGCCGCTGCGGCGCTGTGGCGCACCTGCGGCGCAAAAAAAGTAGCGATTCTTAAATGGCGCATGGGGTACTACCAGACCCTATACCCCTTTAGGTCCGGCCTCCGCTGCAGATTACGTGAAAGAGGCGGAAAGTCAGGACAATACGACCATTAAATAGGAGAAACCGGAAAAAAAAAAAAAAACATCGCCGCCATAACCGGTCCGGGGCACAACTTTTTAACGGAAAGTGATACGGGGCTGAAACTTCGCACACATACTAAACTCGATGTGCTCTACAATTTGCGCATGAAATCTGCGCAGGATCTGCGCAGGATTTTGCGCAGCCTCTGCGCAGCTTATTTTACGGTGTCTCCAGGGACTTTTGACACATATTATAGGGGTCGCTGCCGCGACCCCTATGATATATATAGCAAGCTTAACAAAAAAAACCACCCGAAATTTTAACAAAAAAATCACCCCACCCTGACTCACAGGAAAGTCGCAGAGACCCAATTTTTTTGCATGGTGATAGCCACACATCTCGACATTACAGCCTGTGAGTTTGAGCCCCTAGGCCCTCTCCATGCGTTCAGGGCAGACCTTTAAGTGAGGGTACCCAAAAGTAACCTCAAAAACGTTCATGACCGAAGTTCGAATTTCGGCTGCTATTTACTAAGGGAAATCCTAGGCAACCCATATTGTGCATGTGACATGTCCTGACTGTGGGCTATCGATACATATATAGAAGTTCCCAGTCGGACCTCTGAGCCGTCCTGGGGAGGTGATTTTTTTGTTAAAATTTTAGCAAATAAAAAATCATTTTTATGTTTCGTTACTGAAGACAGAACAGCAGCTAGAGCAAAACTAACGTCAAAATCGAGCTCAGCGACCTCGAAACCCCTTATATACGTGCGTTATTTTTGAGGTTGCCAGACACTTCTGGGAGTCCAACCTGGTGACCAGCCGGGCCTGAACCGTCCGACGGTAAACGTGATCCCAGAAGTCAGTATTAGCGCATAGTTACCTAAAAACTAATGCCAGATTTGAATTCAGCGCCCTCGAAAACCCCCTAGGACATGTTTATAGCCACTTCGAAGTGTCCAGTTGGTACCTGGAGGGTCCGGACGGGTTCAGGAAGGGGTCACGTGACCGTGGGTCATACCCCAGCAACATACGAAGTTCTGAGTTTCTCTGCCAAAATGCCTGGAAATAGGTTATAATCACTCACAAACACGAAAAAACAACGTTTTAGCCTTTAAAACGGCACTTTAGAGCCACCAGACTTCATACTGGACGCTGTCGGGGGCCATCAGTGACCACTAAGACTTCGGCGGGGTCAGTTGCCTTAGTTGGAGCACTAGGTTAGCGGTTTGGGGTTCTAAATTCGTTATTTAGTGCGCTCTATCCAAAACTGATGAGAAAAAGTTGCTAGCTGCTCTCTGGGATCCGATCCGCCACTGATTTTTTTTGTTAACGGGTGATTTTTTTGTTAAACCTTTAACAAAAAAAATCACACATTTTTGTCTACTGCTACTCACTGGTAGGTGGTAGAGCAACGAAACTAGGGTGGTTTTAAAGCATAGCCCAAGACCTATCCATGGGTCCTCAAAGTAATCGATTTGGTTTAGTTTTGCGAAAGTTACAGTCAAAAAACCGAATTTTGATTTTTTTGTTAAGCTTGCTATATATATATATTATATATACAAGTAATAAAAATGCTCCTCTGGAGCATGAAAAAGTAATATGGGTGATGGTGAGGTTGTAAAATCAAGAGAGGACTAGTCTAAAAATGCTTAATATGGGGGCTAGGTTCAAAAAAGAAGAGGACTAGGTTGTGGGCGAATTAATATGGGCACAGCTTCGCCGAGCAACCCATATTCGCGGACTGAAAAAGTTATATACATGTAGCCATGGGCAGTAGCGTAGGTACAAAAAATTTTCAGGGGGGGCGGTGTTGACCGAGGACTCTTGAAGGGGGGGGGGGGTAAAATTTTCTAGTTTTGCGTAACATGCACACTGCGTATTATACTGCAAGTTGCCCAATAAATTCAAAAGTCTTCTATGGTACATGTTTTCGACTTGTTACAACTGAAAGCGAAATCTTAAGGCCCAAATGGGGGGTCTGGGGGGGCGGAGCCCCCCAGAAGTTGAGAAAATTTTTAAATTTCGAAATTAAACACTATAGAAACATTTAATTCTTTCTAAATGATTTATCAATTGACTAACAACATTTTGTACCTTTGTTTATTATTTTCTACGTCTTGTCTTACTGTCTTGTCCGAAAACTGAAACTATTAGAATGCTCCCATTAAGAACTGCGTATTCTGATCATATCAACCAATTATGCCAAGGCTGATGATGTTGGGACGAACGCAGATAACAGCAAACCTGCAAAGCAACTATGAATACAAACAGTTTTGTCTGCATACTTAATGAAAAATAATAATTTTGATAATCTAAATAGCCAAAATTCGCGCCGGCGGCGCGAGAATTTTTTTATTGGCGTAGAAAATGCATCAATGTTGAGCTAATTTGAAGCATTAATGTATAATTTGTGTATGTTTCTAATAAAGTTAAATGCCCGCGCTCCGCGCGGGCGTAAAATTTTTCTTTTGCCCAATTTTTTCAGGGGGGCAAAGCCATTATTTCGGGGAGGGCGGCCGCCCCCCCCGCCCCCCCCGTATCTACGCTAGTGGCCATGGGGGAAAAACCCACTTTTTCGGATTTTGGCTGGAACTTTTTTGTTATAAGGGCTAGCTGAGAACTCTATATACCATCGTACTTGGCGTACTTAGAACTTTCTTTTAAGCACATTTGCACTTCTCTAGGTTGTACCGTTAGGCCGGTATAATGCAAAAAGTAGCGGGGGAAAAACCCAATGGGGGGAAAAACCCAAATGGGGGGAAAATAAACCCACCCCTCACAGGTCCTAAAAATTGTCGTAGCGCGATTCTGACACTTCCTGTGTAAAATTCAACTCTTTTTTAGTTAGTATGAGTCAAAAAACCCGACCTAGGTAGCTTTTTTTGAGATCTCATTGTGCCATTGAAAATGCAGCATCAAATGGACAGGTTTCATAAAGTTTAACACATAAACATAGGGCAATTTTTGAAAAATGCTAAAAACGATGTAATTTGATAATTTGATAAAACTTATTATTCTAACGTGTAGAGAATGGTTTTCTACGTACAATTGGCTATTAAAAGTCACAATTAGACCTCTGCTGGGTCATCCAGCAGCGAAATTGCACTTTTAGGGTTTTATGCCTCTAGCTACCCAAGTATTCAAAATTGTCCAAATCTGACAGCATAGGGTGACGCAGCGTCCTCGATAATATCGTACTACAGTCCCGAATTGTTTCCCAGTTGAGCTGGTAAAAAATTTTTCAAAAAAATTTGGGTGGGTTTTTCCCCCCAAAGTGGGTTTTCCCCGCCACGTTTGGCAATGTACCAGTCTAACGGCGCATCGGATCGGTCTAATTTTTGCTGTGTGCAAAGAGGAAGACTTGCCATCATTGCAGATATTTGCAAAACTTTTCTAGCCCAACCCAGTCAAAAGTTACATCGGTCCAAACTTTTGCCACATTTTTGGAAGGTTGGACCAAAAAGTAGGTATCATTTTCAAAATGTCATAAAATGAGCAAGAGTGAACCAAATGACTTGATCTTTGCATACATAGGTTAGAAAGAGTCGCGCTTTCTGCTGGTATGTTTTGGAGCTCCTAGCTCCAATCCGTGACCCAGGAGGCGGGTGGGTTTTTTCCCCTCAAAAAGGGGGTGGGTTTTTTCACCCCATGGCTATACGTATTACATATGTATATACGTATATAATTATATATATATACCAGTGTTCAGTTTTAGTTACGGTGCATAAATAATATACAACTATGATAAACGAGTTTTAATGGAAGCAAACATTTCTTTCGATAAACTCTTAATATTTACTGTGCATTTTAACCATTTATAAGAAAAGTCTATATTTCAACCATAATTTCAGGGTTTTTTTTTCAAAATCGGACCTGTGTAAATCTTGTGTAAATTTAAATTTCACTGTGTATTTTTGTTTGAAGCTGTGTAAAATTTAAAAGTGTCGTTTTTCAACTGTAATATAAAATAAAATACATTTAGACGTTATTTTCTTGCTACAATGTTATTTTCGGATCATTCAAGCCAGTTATGCCAACTGCACTTGTGTAACATTTCGAAAGAAGCCACGCGGGGGGTGGGGGGGGCGGAGCCCCCAGAAGTTGAGAAAATTTTGTAAATTGCAATAGAATTCATAATGGAAATGTTTAAAAAGATTAATTCATTAAATGTCAAAAATAAGGACAAATTCAAATTTCTGAAAAACACATCGCCTACTGAAACGATTTCTTTATTTTTCCAACTTTTTGGAATAATTTGTTCACAAACTTGCTGGTCACGTACTAAGGTTCGATGCTTTAACTGCTACTGGGGACGGCTCCATACAGACACACCAATTATACAACGGAGGGGGGTCTGGGGGGCGGAGCCCCCCAGAAGTTGAGAAATTTTTTAAATTAACGGCAGAAACGGCATTGAAAAGTTGTATTCCTTTAGCTTTCGCTTTGAATATTTATTGTTCTAGACAGCAACAATTTTGTGGCTCACACTGCTTTTTATGATACATGATATGTACAAGAAACGATATTGAACCGTACATATGTACTAGCTATACTATACTGTCTTACTAATATTTGCGCGCTGTACGAAAATAAATTATACGCAACTGGATAAGTAGAAGCATTAAGACTTAGGAGAATAAAACACCCATAACCATGTTGATGCAGAAATGCAGAAAACCATTCTAAACCATTGGAAACAGGCGGGGGTCTGGGGGCGGCAGCCCCCAGTTAAAAGCTAGAGCTTTTTTAAAACTTAAAGACTTGAAAACTATTTTTTCAGAGCACTTTTTGTAAAAATTTTCGAAAATTTGGCTGTGTATTTTGTTGTGTAAATTAGTTTTTCACTGTGTAAATTAATTTTTTTTGTGTAAATACACAGTATTTTACACAAAAAAAAACCCTGTTTCAGGACTCTCTCCGACGATCTTCTATTTCTATTGAACCGTTAGCGTTACAATCATAGCCTTGGTTTTTTCTAGATGCTTGCCGTAGTCCAGCGGAACCAAATTACTATATACTTTACATATATATAAGCAAGCAACTTGCAGCGATTGTTTAACTGCTGGAATTGTTATTATTGACTGACAATAATGGCTTTGTATATGACAATCGCCATGGCGAAGCGTGAAAGCCCGCGAATATGGGTTGCTCGGCGAAGCTGTGCCCATATTAATTCGCCCACAACCTAGTCCTATTCGTTTTTTGAACCTAGCCCCCATATTAAGCATTTTTAGACTAGTCCTCTGTTGATTTTACAACCTCACCATCACCCATATTACTTTTTCATGCTCCAGAGGAGCATTTTTATTACTTGTCCTTCTTTCATTTTAAAGGATCCCTCTCCAGCAATGCGGCAATGGATACAAGGAGCTTGAACAGTGCCGTAGCAGAGAAGTGATTATATAAATATAAGTGCCACTGAATTCTAACTTCCGCCCCAAGCTTCGGCCGCTGCAATCTCTGTTTGTGGGTGGTATATAAGGAGAAAACCTTTTCGCCTCGCCAAAGACTTCGACAATATGCCCATCGTGTTCAGCGACACGGATTTACTGTATGGGTACCGCCAGAGGGCCGAAAAACGCTGTTTTAGGGGTTTGATAAGTGGTCAATAGGCCTCATAGACCGTAGTGACCACTGGTCACTTCCTCGATATCGGCAATATGCCCATTGAAACGAGCGTAGTCGATTTACTATAAATGCCCCCAACCAAAACGCCGAAAAGCGCTGTTTAAAGGGGTTTGACCACTAGTCAATAGGCCTCATAGACCGTAGTGACCACTGGTCACTTCCCTCGATTTCGGCAATATGTCCATTGAAACGAGCGTAGTCGATTTAGTATATGTGCCCCCAACCAAAACGACGAAAAACGCTGTTTAAAGGGTTTGACCACTGGTCAATAGGCCTCATAGACCGTAGTGACCACTGGTCACTTCCCTCGATTTCGGCAATATGTCCATTGAAACGAGCGTAGTCGATTTACTATATGTGCCCCCAACTAAAACCCCGAAAAATGCTGTTTATAGTGAGTTTTCCCTACTTTGACCCTGGGCGAGGAGGGAGCCATGCTGACCAGTGGTCACTTCGGGGCTCGGGCGGTATCGGCAGTATGCTCATCGTTTTCAGCGACCCCGATTTACTATATATGGGCACCACCCCAAGGCCGAAAAACGCCATTTTTGGTGACTTTTAGACCATTTCTAGTAAAAGAGGGACTCAGAAACTTTTCGCCAAAACAGGTGAAATAATGCAAAGTTTGGGCCTATCTCCTGAAAGCTAGAGAGCGAAATTAAAAAATCCCCCCGTTACTTTGTGTGCATTGGCCGAAATATTCAAATAAAATAAACCAGACCGATCTAGCTGCTAGCCTGTGAAAAAAAGTTGATTTCAACCGAAGTGCCAAAATAGCGAAAGTCCGACTTTGGGGCCTTGGCACAGAGCCAAAGTTGGCCGAGTGCCAAAATGACCTTCGTTTGGTAGCATGGGGGGATACTGTCTACCAACATATCATAGTAGCATTGGACCAAAATGCCCACATCGTTCCTACACTTCGCTAGAAAATGCACTTCCAATAAGCGTTATTAACCGAGAAAAAAACAACCTCACGGTAACTCTCGCCTAGTGCAAAATTTCGAAGTTCCGAATTTTAACCAAAAGTATTGTGGTACTTGTAGTACTACTCGAGTACTTTACGATGGTAACATTTTATCCTTCCCGGACCTCTAATTAGCTGGCACCAGGCCAACACTGTCTCCAGAGGGCAAGGCAGACGCCTCTATACCCATACTATGTAGGGGCGCTATCGCGCCCCTACATAATATATAGCAAGGTTCACAAAAAAAATCAAAAATCGAATTTTTGCTGGCAATTTCGCAAATGAAGTCCGATCGAAAAACTTTTGGTACGTATGGAACGGTAGTGACCCCCTCTACATATGGTGCAAATTTCATGCCGGTAGCCCTCGTGTAGCGTGAGTAATAAAAAATTTTTGTGATTTTTTTTGTGAACGAATTCACAAAAAAATCACTCGTTCACAAAAAAAATCACCACCGGATCTGATCTCAGGATATAGCTAGGAAATTTTTCTTTTCATGCATAAATAGAGCATAGTCCATAGTGTTATTATGTAAAAAAATTTGGACCCCCAAGTTTTTTTTGCACAGGCTGAACTTCGAATTTTGGTTCTCGGCCCCCCGGGTCCAAAGTGGCTACCCAGACCAATGTGCTTGACCTTTATTATTGATACCAGGAAGCTAGGAATCCACTTATTTTGTGTTCTATTGCTCTAGTAAGCACAGAACAAACAATTTGGCGGAGTAATTTCGTATCTGGAATGGTCACGTGACTTGGCCTAGGGTCACGTGACCTGGGTCGGGGTCACGTGACTGACCAAAAATTTTATTTCAAGGTCACAGAAGCCTAAAAACTCGCCTATATAGGTTTTTCGGTGCGTAGAATTCAAATTTGGCATTAGTTTTTAGGTAGCTTTTGCCCAGATAGGTGATCCTGACCACCCCCTGGGTCCGGAGGGTCCGGGCCGGGTCCATCGGCCGGACCGTCTGTCAGAAGGGGGTTGAGGTACCTAAAACATGCTCTATATAGGTTTTCCGGGTGGCTGAGCTCGAATTTGGCATTAGTTTTACCCATACATGGGCAACGTCAAATGGGTTAGCCTACACCAGATTTTTGTCGTGCGTGGGTCCTTTAACGTTTGGTGGGGGGTGCTTTCCCTGCAAATTTGCTTCGAACCATTTATATATGGGTACGCGCACGCACGCTGAATTTGTTATCATAGGGGTCGCGGCAGCGACCCCTATAATATGTGTGAAAAGTGGCTGGAGACAGTGTAAAATAAGCTGCGCGGCAGCTGCGCAAAATCCTGCGCAGATCCTGCGCAGATTTCATGCGCAAATTGTAGAGCACATCGAGTTTAGTATATCTGGGAAGTTTCAGCCCCGTATCACTTACCGTTAAAAAGTTGCGCCACGGACCGGTTATGAAAGTGATGTTTTTTATTTTTTCCGGTTTCTCCTATTTGATGGTTGTATTGTACATAATGTTCGCCGCTTTCACGTGAACTGCAGCGGTGGGCCAACCTAAAGGGCTATGGGGTCTAGTAGTACCCTCTAAAAAATTTAAGAATCACAAGTTTTTTTGCGCCGCAGCTGCGCCACAGCGCCGCAGTGGCGCCGCAAAGTCGGCTCATAGCGAAAAGTGACCATTTTTGTGGTCGTCGCTCAGGTCGAACGTTACGAGCTGGAGCTGATTTCTTTTTATATTCAGAAATTACATATATTGAACTAACTAACGGTCCAGGTTGCGTTTCTCTATCACTTCCCTAGCGACCACAGTGGCCCGTCAAAAATGGCGAAAATTCGAAAAATGAAAATTCGAAATTTCTCGCAATCTATTCAACTTTGAAATTTCAAATCTTCCATACAACGGTTTTCTGGCACGGAGAATCGATTCCCGCAGTCAGTTTTACCGTCTGACCCACCCGTCTTGCTGGGCTGGTTCCACTTTGCCGATGGGATGGCCAAGTCGGAAACCGCTTCCTGGAGGTCCATAGTAGGCTTTACCTGTCCTCTCAAAACTTTGTCTATAGGGGTTTCCTGGTGCGCCCAGCTCATTCCCGGTATCTGTTTTGCCGTCCGACGTACATATTTTGCTGGGCTGGTTCCAGTTTGCCGCTTGAAAGGTCAGTAGGGTGGGGGGGCCAAGTGGTCGAAAATAAAATTTTTCAAAAGTGGTCACATTTGGTGTCAAATGAAAGCCCTAAGCGAACAGAACAACTTTCGCCATGGAACCATCCACCAAGTTACGGTGTCGGATTTATGCCTTTACTTTCTCAACCGGAATTTAAAGGATAGACATAGGCCCAACACACATATTGTCCCCATTTGTGCGGAGCATTTTTGTTATTGTATATATATACGGTACATTTCACCGAAAGAATGACCGTTGGCGAAATTAACAAATTGGCGAAATTTCAAGAAAAAAATTGCAATTTTAGCAAATTTAGCTACATTTGAGGATCTTAAGCTTGAGCATATTTTGCAAACTAAGCCCATGAATCAAACCGATCGCAAAATAAACTCTCGCAGAATTTTTTCGCCACTTTTTCAATTTTTAAGCAATTTTGGGTTTTTTCCAGTTTTCAAAGGCAATTTTCGAGAACAAGTTGTTTAATGAGCTTGTTTAAATTTAGTTGCAAGATATGCTCAAATTAAAGGTCCTCAAATGTAGCTAAATTTGCTAAAATTGCAATTTTTTCTTGAAATTTCGCCAATTTGTCAATTTCGCCAACGGTCATTCTTTCGGTGAAATGTACCGTATATATATATATATAAATGCAAAATTATTGAGAAATTTTTTTGCAATTTCTGGAAATCTTTGAAAAAATTTGAAAAAATGGCCTGGGTTTATTTTACTGGGGGGGGCGCCCCCCACTTTTTGGGCCCCCCACTCGAGCACGACCCTCCACTCGGCCGCACCCCCACTTTTTTGGGCTTCCCCCCACTCACCCTAAGGTGCCCAGAAATTGCCAAATTTTTGGGACTTTTGGTCAAAATTTTCGAAATTTCTGATCAAAAATTGCCTTTTTTGGTGCTAAACTCGATTTTTGAGTACTTTTAAGCAGTTATAGCAGTGTATTATACACTGCTATATATATACTATATACTATACTATACATGTGTGGAAAACAGGCTATTTATCCAGCATTTTTGGCCCAATTTATCCCCCCCTCGGCCCCCACTATATATAGTGGGGTGGCATCGCATCCCACCAAACAGCGACTGATAACTGCTGAGCTTAGTTTCCCCTGGAACTTAGTGTCTCGGGGGGGGGGGGGGGTAAATCTTAGGGTTTTGGTGGTCGACCGCGACCCCGGAAATGTGATGTGGGTACCCCCCCAAGCCCCCCCAGAATTTGGACCAGAAATTTCGAAAAATGGCCAAACACAGAAAAACTTTTTCCAGAAAATATCTGGAAAAAGTCTGGAAAACGTTTTTCCAGAGATTTTCCAGGGATTTTTGAGACATTTTCCAGACTTTTTCTAACTGTTTTCCAGACATTTTCCAGACTTTTTCCGGACTTTTGTCTCAATTTTCAAATTTTCCAGACTTTTTCCAAGTTTTTCTGAATCAATCTGGGTTGCTTTCCAGAGATTTTCCAGACATTTTCCGGACATTTTCAAGACTTTTTCTAGGTTTTTTCTGAATCAATCTGGTTTACTTTCTAGACATTTTCCGGACATTTTCCAGACTTTTTCCAACTTTTTCTGAATAAATCTGGTTTTGTTTCCAGACTTTTTCCGGCCATTTTCAAGACTTTTTCTAGCCTTTTTCCAGGTTTTTCTGAATCAATGTGGTTTACTTTCCAGACCTTTACCGGACATTTCCAAGACTTTTTCTTGGCTTTTCCCAGGGTTTTTGTAAATCAACCTGGTTTACTTTCCAGACTTTTCCCGAACATTTTCTATACACTTCACAGGTTTTTTCTGAATCAATCTGATTTACTTTCCAGACATTTTCAAGTTTCTTGGCTTTTTCCAGTGTTTTTCTGAATCGATCTGGTTTACTTTCCAGACATTTTCCAGACTTTTCCAGCTTCTGTCCGGACATTTTCTAAACTTTTTCGAGACTTTTTATGAATCACATTAACTTGCTTTCCAGACATTTTCCCGGGTTTTTCTGAACATTTTGGCCAATTTTTGGTTTTCCTGCCAAATTCACAAAAATGGTTCTTGATTTTTCAGAAGTCGTTCACATAGCAAGTTTAAAAACGCCCTTTCACGACGTCCACGTGAACAACTCAAAATGGCATTTGGACTTCACAATTTTCGGTAGAAGGTAAAAACATGATTTTAGCGGAGAGCCTGTTTGGCTACATATAACGGCCAGAAAAGCACTCTGGAAGTAAGAGAAACGGGAAAAATACTGAAACAAAAATACCTATTTTATTTCATCGAATTTCGTAAGATTTATATAAACTGACAAATTTGACGAAATCTATCCAGTTGATGCAGCAAATTTTGATGTTCGATGTTCTCGCTTATTGTTAGAAATTATCGCAAAAATAACGGCAGATACATATGTACGTAGTCAGTGAAGCCGGTTTTACCTGTTTCATGCATAAAATTGCTAATGAGTTACCGAGACCGAATATCAGGGTATATATATATATTTTTACGGGGGGGGGAGAGGCCGACCACCAAAATTGACCTCCCCCCGAAAATGCCTTCCCCCCAAGAAATCGCCCTCTCCCGGGACTTTTGCTCCTCCCCTGGATTTTTTGGGTGCCCAAATGATTGCCACAAATAGGCAAAGTTTCAAAAATTTTACAGCTTCACGTTCACCGGAGATTTTTACGTAAAAAAGGCTATTTTTAGCTTAAAACCTGGCAATTTTGAAAACTTTTTGCTTTTCTACGTGCAAAATGCGCCAAAAAATATCAATTTTTGGCTCATTATCATAGGGGTCGCGGCAGCGACCCCTATAATATGTGTGAAAAGTGGCTGGAGACAGTGTAAAATAAGCTGCGCAGAAGCTGCGCAAAATCTGCGCAAAATGAAGATTTCATGCGCAAATTGTAGAGCACATCGAGTTTAGTATGTCTGTGAAGTTTCAGCCCCGTATCACAATCACCCTAAATACCCTAAAAATACCCTGGTATCACCATGTTGACCCAGCAATAATACAACTGAACGAAGTACA